>CM070075.1:16840651-17130713 GCA_036250285.1 Pyrocoelia pectoralis | reverse complement strand
AATCAACTTCTGAGATTTCCACAGAATCATCTACATCACCTATCTCTACCATCTCAACTGAATCCACTTCTGAAATTTCCACCATCTCTCTGAATCAACTTCTGAAATTTCCACAGAATCATCAACATCACCTATCTCAACCATATCGTCTGAATCTACTTCTGAGATTTCCACCATCTCCTCTGACTCAACTTCTGAGATTTCCACGGAATCTTCTGCATCATCTATCTCAACTGAATCCACTTCTGCAATTTCCACCATCTCCTCTGAATCAACTTCTGAGATTTCTACAGAATCTTCTACATCACCTATCTCTACCATCTCAACTCAATCCACTTCTGAGATTTCCACCATCTCCTCTGAATCAACTTCTGAGATTGCTACAGAATCTTCTACATCACCTCTCTCCACCATCTCAACTGAATCAACTTCTGAGATTTCCACCATCTCCTCTGAATCAACTTCTGAGATTTCCATGGAATCATCTACATCACCTATCTCTACCATCTCAACTGAATCCACTTCTGAGATTTCCACCATCTCCTCTGAATCAACTTCTGAGATTTCCATGGAATCATCTACATCACCTATCTCTACCATCTCAACTGAATCCACTTCTGAGATTTCCACCATCTCCTCTGAATCAACTTCTGAGATTTCTACAGAATCTTCTACATCACCTCTCTCTACCATCTCAACTGAATCCACTTCTGAGATTTCCACTATCTCCTCTGAATCAACTTCTGAGATTTCCATGAATCATCTACATCACCTATCTCTACCATCTCAACTGAATCCACTTCTGAAATTTCCACCATCTCCTCTGAATCAACTTCTGAGATTTCCACCATCTCCTCTGAATCAACTTCTGAGATTTCCACAGAATCATCTACATCACCTATCTCTACCATCTCAACTGAATCCACTTCTGAAATTTCCACCATCTCTTCTGAATCAACTTCTGAAATTTCCACAGAATCATCAACATCACCTATCTCAACCATATCGTCTGAATCTACTTCTGAGATTTCCACCATCTCCTCTGAATCAACTTCTGAGATTTCCACAGAATCTTCTACATCACCTCTCTCTACCATCTCAACTGAATCCACTTCTGAAATTTCCACCATCTCCTCTGAATCAACTTCTGAGATTTCCACCATCTCCTCTGAATCAACTTCGGAGATTTCCACAGAATCATCTACACCACCTATCTCTACCATCTCATCTGAATCAACTTCTCAGATTTCCACAGAATCGTCTGCCTCATCTACCTTTGAGACTTCTCTTCCACTTTCGTTCACACCAACCACCTATTTAGTGGATGTTAACATTACACATATCACCAGCTTATATTACGATCAACAAAATAGCACATTAAAAACAAGTAGTCAATCTATTACGTTTAGGAGTACTGAATTAACGTCTACTGCTGAGACTGACTTTACAACATATTCAAGTTGTAAGTATTCTGGATGTCTAGGTATGATGTTTGACTATTTTTGTTACAAATTCTTGCAATGTCTTTATGTAACTTTCATATTGTGAAATTGTGTAGAATCAGTCGAATTTTTTGATTTTGTATTTCATAGGATGAACGAACACAAAAGGATTCTATCAATTGTGTTGTCACACAAATTGTGTTGCGCTCTGTGGTCGCTTTCAGTGTTCATTATTTCGTAACGTTTCTGATCGGTTTCCGTTATTATTAATGCTACTTAGCTTTAATACTCAGATATTTATGTTGCTTTCCGTAGCATATGACGCTTGGGGAACTACTTCAATAGCAGAATTATTTACCTCACCTAAACTAAGAAAATGTCGCAAAAAGGTTAGGAAGCCTTGCAGTAAATCTAAGTATGGTTGTTGTATTGACAAGATAACTCCAGCTAAAGGACCATTTGATAAAGGTAATTACTGTATTTCTCAACGGACTACTGTTAACTACATTTTTATTGTTAGGTTGCCCTGTAATTAGAACATGTCAAGAAACACACTTTGGTTGTTGCGAAGATGGTGTTTCAGTAGCTTTGGGTAAAAACTTTGAAGGATGTCCTACATCTCTATGTGCGGACACCTTATTTGGTTGCTGCCCTGATAATAAAACAGCTGCTGCAGGCAATGATTATGAAGGATGTCCACCTCCGCCCCCACTATGCATACAATCATTGTATGAATATATAGAGTACTTCACTGCACATAGTTTACATTTGTGATTTACTTAGATATGGTTGTTGTGAAGATAATTACACCGAGGCTAAAGGTCCTAATTTGGAAGGATGTGTTGAAACAACAACGGAAACTTCGACGTTATCCACGTCCATTTCTACCGAATCTTCCACATTATCTACAGCAATGGAAACAACAGAAGTGACTACTACAAGCTATGAAACTACCATGACCTCTAGTGAGTCAACCTCGATCTCCACTACTACGATTTCAGTTGCAAATGAAACATGTCAAAGCTCGCTCTTTGGTTGCTGTCCAGATGGTATTAGTTTTGCGACAGGCGTTGACTTTGAAGGTTGTGATATAATTAAAGATAATTGTACAGAATCATACTACGGATGTTGTCCTGATGGAGTAACTTCTGGTAAGTTTTGTTCTGTTGCAGTATTATTATTATTACAAACAAATTTGTATTGGTGCACATACTGTGTGTTCCTTCAAAAAAGATAAAATTATTAGGTACAATATAAATGATATGCTAATGTTCTGAAGCCATTCCCACTGAATTGTAAATTTTAAATCCTCAGCTAGAGGCCCACATTACAAAGGATGTAAAATGCCTTGTGAGGAAAGTATATTTGGTTGTTGTGAAGATGGTTTTACTCCGTCTCATGGTCCATACAAAGAGGGATGTTGCTTGACAACGCAATATGGATGCTGCCCTGACAATATTAGACCTTCGCAAGGACCAAACTTAGAGGGTAAATAATATATTCTTAAATAATTTTTTTTTATTCCACTTTCCATGTAGGTTGTGGTTGTCAATATTCCCCATATCGCTGCTGTCCTGATAATCTCACTGCAGCACAAGGTTACTACAATGAAGGATGTGGATGTCAATATACTCGTTATGGGTGTTGTCCCGATAACTTTACAACTGCTGCGGGTATGACCTATGAAGGGTGTTCGTGTCATACTTTCCAATTTGGCTGCTGTCCAGATGGAGTTACTGTTGCACAAGGATCACAGCTACAAGGTTTCGATTCCAATTGTATTTGAGGAAGAATGTGCTAAACTGATATTTTAGGTTGTGGTTGCAGATACACAGAGTTTGGTTGTTGCAATGATGAACAAACACCCGCTCAAGGGCAGCAGCAAGAAGGTTGTGGATGTGAGTCATCACAATATGGTTGTTGCATAGATGGAGTTTCAGAAGCAGGCGGCTCAAACTTTGAAGGTTGCAAAGAAATTCCTGTTAATCTACAAGGTAATATAAAACAATAGCAATGTGGACATTTTTGATGAATGTAAATTTCAGCTAGTTGCAGCTTAGAAAAAGAAAAAGGATCTTGTAGAAATTATACTGTTAAATGGTATTTTGATATGGAATATGGAGGCTGTTCGAGATTTTGGTACGGCGGTTGTGATGGTAATGGTAATCGTTTCAAAACAAAAGAAGAATGTCACAGTGTGTGTATGGAACCGCAAGGGAAAGGTGTTGAAAAACTTAATTATATAAAAATTATTGAAATGATTACAACCCGTCACTTTTCAGATAGATGCTTTTTGCCAAAGGTATCGGGCACATGCGATGGGTATTACCCCAAGTGGCATTATGATGCCACTCAAAAGACTTGCTCACAATTTGTATATAGTGGATGTTTGGGTAATAATAATAACTTTGATACTAGAGAGGAATGCATGGATCAATGTGGCGAAACTCTTTATCTTGGTAATAAGAAACATGTTTTCATAAACAGTGTATGCTAAAAGTGATTTGTTAAGATCCGTGTGACCAAGCTGTGGAGATAGGACCATGCCGTGGATCATTTATTAGATGGTATTATGACAAAATTAGTGGTTCTTGTAATCAGTTCATTTATGGAGGGTGTAAAGCTAATGGTAATAACTTCCTAACAGAATCCACTTGCAAACAGCAATGTACACGACCGGATCATAAAAAAGGTAGGTGACATTTTTCTTCTATTTCTTTGAGGTGATTTCTCAGGGTGTCAGTATCCACTTCTAATCTAGATACTAACTAATCATTGAATTGCATGCTTTACTTTCTTAAACTTAATCTTCTATTAGAGTCATGCTCTTTACCAATTGCTACTGGGAACTGTGGTAATCAAGAAGCACGTTGGTACTTTAATGAATCTGAACAACGCTGCATGCCCTTTTATTACTCGGGTTGTGATGGTAATCCTAACAACTTTATTAGTCAAGACGCATGTGAAAGCGACTGTCCAAAAGAAATTGGTGAGTACATCTATTCTTTCTATACATTTTTTCTTTCATGTATAAATAATTCAGAATCTATATAGTGTCATTGTATTTTGACACTACTAACAAAGAGTATATATTATATACTATACTATATAACAGAGTATATATGATATACTCTTTGCTACTAACATACAAGGTCCAATTCTTTAAAAAGCACGCTGGCCTCTGTACAGTTTAGATTCTATTATAGTAAAATTACCCATTGATAACAGCATGATAGATATGTACTATATTCCATCATTTTTAACGAAACTCTTTCTCTCATTGTTCACATTTCTCTGTTATGATACCATTTAAATATGTGTACATTATAATATAAAAATTTAGCAATGCTTTTGTATAGTTAAAGGTACTTGTCAGTTACCTGCAGAAATAGGTAACTGTGGAGATTATGTACAGCGATGGTACTATGATACCACTTATCAACAGTGCAGACCATTCTATTACGGAGGCTGCGGAGGAAATAGCAACAACTTTGAAAGTGAGCAACATTGTGAACAAAGATGTAAAACAATTATAATTACCCCTGCTCCTCCAACTGCTTCACCAGCAGCTCCAGTTACAATTGGACCATTCCAACCAGGTACGAAATGTATTTTAGTAAATAATTCCTCTCTCTTACTTATTACATTTATGTACCTACTTTTATGCAACATATGGCTATCAATGTGAGTATACATTCTACTAATTTAAACAAATTTTTATTAATTCTACAATGTAACCGTATGTTTTCAGAATTCTGCTTCCTTGATAGTGATGTGGGACCATGCAGAATCTACGACCCCAGATGGTACTATGATAGAAATGATGGTTCATGCAAGCAATTTATGTATGGTGGTTGTCCTGGGAATGGTAACAACTTCTACACAGACACAGAATGTGAAGAAAAATGCGGTTCTGTACAAGGTAGCTATATATAATCTCTTTTTTTAAATAAAACACTAATATTTGGTGCAACAGACTTATGCACACTTCCACCACTTGTTGGTCCTTGTGGCAGCGAATATGAACGATGGTACTATAATCCCTCCATTGATGCATGTGAACCGTTCAATTATGGAGGGTGCTTGGGTAATCATAATAAATTTTATGACAAATATTCTTGTGAAGAACGATGTCAAAAACGACGCACTACAACAACCACAAGTACACTGGCACCGTATAGACCGCCACCTAAACCCAGTCCCGGTATTTGTCATTATTAGCATGATATTATGTAATAATAAATAATATTTTACAGTTCCTTCAACTGAATTATCCATTTGCTATGTGCCAGTAGACACTGGAAATTGTTCAGATAGTATACCATCTTACTATTATGACCCTAACGCGCAGAAATGTTTAGCTTTTGTATATACAGGATGTGGTGGGAATGCAAATCGTTTCACTAGTGAAGAGCAATGTGAACGTCAATGTGGCCGTTTCAGGGGACTGGGTATTTTGTATTGCAATATAAACACAGTACTATTAAATTTTTTATTGTAGATGTATGTAGACTACCCCGTGATCCTGGCCCTTGCCGGGGTTATCTACGCAAATTTTATTATGATGCTGTTTATGGACACTGTGGTCAATTTGTTTATGGCGGCTGTGATGGTAATGGCAATCGTTTTAGTTCCCAGGAAGAATGTGAAAATGTGTGCGTCACTCATGAAGAACAGAAACCTATCCTTATTAGTAATGAAACTAAAAGCAGTAAGTTTCTAATATGCAAATACAAACTGTACATATTACTACGAGGATTGGTTTATAAATTATTGCACGTGCAGTTAGATTTTATACCATACATTTGACACGGATGTAGCCTTGATTTATATCATATATACTTACTTGCCTCATATACATTAACAACAATAATTGTTGAACCATCCACTACGCATACTCTCTTATTGTGGTGTGATTAATATGCTCTAACATTGTATTGCTCTATTTCATCTTTAACATTACTTACACTATCTAGTCATATGTCGACTTCCACTTGATGTTGGTCCATGTGAAGGAGGATATTATAAACATTATTACTTTGATGATTTTCGTGGGGAGTGTGCATCTTTCATCTACAGTGGATGCGGTGGGAATTTCAACAATTTCAAAACATTCCAAGCATGCTTAGATTTCTGTAAAGATTATCTGGTACCAACAGAAGCTCGTAAGTTTGATGAATAATCACAACTTTAAATGCTTGTTCAATACTCACTGTAAATAGTATTTTAGCAGCAACTACTAACACAAATTCTTTTTTATCATTATCTACCTCCTGATAAGTTTGAATCTTCTTTTTTAGCAATTATAGCTTATACAGAGATCACGGAAACTTGTCAGCAGTATATTGAGGAGTGTGGTACCTTAATATGTGAATATGGTACAGAGGCATTTGTAGATGAAGAAAGTTTGTGCACAAAATGTAGGTGCCACGATCCATGCAGTGGCACAATTTGTAGACAAAATCAACGCTGTGCAGTTGATTTAAATAGAAACCGAACCACTTATGACGATCCAACTTTCATAGCAGTTTGTAGAGATGGTTTGTATACTTATCTGCACATATTCGTTCAATATTAGACCTTCAATTTTAGTTCAAAAAGAAGGAGACTGTCCAATAATGAGAAGCCATGGTAATCGCTGTGAGAGAGATTGTGAAGATGACGCAGATTGCACATTAGATCTCAAATGTTGCTCTACAAATTGCGGAACTGTATGTATCGCACCTTTGATACCAGTTCCGGCTCAATTAATTACATCATCACCAAAACCAGCATATACTGAACCTCATTTAGAATGTAAGTGTTTCATTTTATTAACATGAGTAAGAAATGAATTTTTTACAAATTGTTCCAGATTATCCACCAAAAGTTGATGAGAGTACGTTCCAACCAGAAGTTAGTGCAGGAGAAGGTGGCTATGCCACTCTAGATTGTTCTGTACAAGGAAATCCCACGCCTAGAATTTCATGGAGAAAAGGCCACCTCTTGGTAAGATTATATTTTAAACATAAATGTCCCAAGTTACAATGGTCATATGTACTGCATAGTTTGTACTGCCTGTGCACTTGTATTTACAAAAGAAATTGTTTATGTTCTATACTTAGTTATAAAAACAAGTTAGAGAACAAAATTATATTTTTCAATGTAAGACCATTGCACTGCATTGTCAAGAGTTGAAAAGAAATGATAGTTACAAGGGGCAAAATTGAGGCTGTAAACCTTTAACCTGTAAAGGGATGTTATATTTTATTGACTACCAAGGTGATATAAAACCACCAAGATATCGAAACAAATCCGATAAATAAATAAAGAGACAACAAAGAAGTAGATTATTTTAAAGAACCCAAAGGTATTGGTTTTGTCCAGGTTTTGAGGACTAAAAACATGTTTATCAAAGAATCAGTCAACGTAATCTGATGAACTATAGAAATTTGTAAACATCCTTCTTTTGCTCAACAAGTATGATGCACAATATTAGACAGGCATATCAAAAAAGGTCATGGCCAGGGTGATTTGATACTTAAAAGAGAAAAAAGTTACTTACAAGAGATAATAAACACCATTGAAGATGAAATTAATGATAGTATTAAGAGTGAAAGCAATGAAACAGTTACATCCTTATTACTTTAAACATCTTCAATGGTTCCCCCAAACATAAGTAGAGAATATAGTTATTTCACAACACATCTCCCTATGATCATCACGAGCCACATTTATACATGCTCTATTCTCATGTTTTCAATACTTCCATTATGTAACGGTAAAACACATGTGCGTGAACGTAGTAAAAATCAATGATAACCTAAAGGTCTGAAAACAAATAATTGTCTGCTGTCCCCTAATGGATTCACCACAGCTCTGTTGACTACTCCTTGAACAATTTGTGCTTTATGTATTCTTTAAGTGGTTGTGCACAAGCAAAGCATCCTGAGTAAAATTATGGGTTTAATTTTAGCTCAATTGCGGCTTTGTGGACATGGACCATTATTGTAATCCAATTCGACGTATACTCAATTAGGTAAATCCTCACATCCCAAACAACTGTGACCACCACTTTCCTCACAGAAAATTGCGTGTTGGCCTTCTTAACTGATGGTGGGTGTACATTGACTTTAAAGTCAATGCTCCAAATCATCGTGTGTAATTCTAAAATCACTTCATATTCTTATTTCTCTAACAATAACTGTCACTTTTGCTTGAAAGTCAATTAATACCAAATCTGCAACTTTGTAAATGATCTTGTTCAAAGGTTTTCATATTTAAATGTGCGATAGATACAGAAGGTGGTATTCAAATAATTATGGTATTATATTGAACTCTATTACAAAATAATAGGTATTTGGAGGTGTAAATGAATCAAATGGAATGCGTGAAATAGCAATTTGAATTTTTTCCACCTTTTACAGATTGACGGCACTCAACCAAGGTATCGTATATTGCTGGATGGCACTCTGCAAATCATTACTTTACATAAGACAGATGCTGGAATATACTTATGTGCAGCTGATAATGGTATAGGGCGTCCAATTGAAAAAGAAATCAATTTGGAAGTGACAGGTTTGTTTGTGCAATTTATTGTGGGATGATATACATTTTTATGTGATTAACAAATTTTGAATTTTCCACTGTAGTAAACTAACCCTGTAGTATGTAGTAGTTGATGTAAAGTAACATATGTAACTAAATTTGATACTAAACACGCTAGACTCCGTACCGCATGCAACAGCCATAGTGGGTGATCAAGAAAATTCTCACATAGTAGCATCATTGGGAGCCCCAACAACACTGCACTGCTATGCAACTGGGTTTCCTTTCCCTTCAGTTACATGGTGGAAAGATGATCGATTGGTACCTTTACACACACACCAATTTGAAGTACACAAAGACTACTCTCTTCTTGTACATTCCGTTCAACTTTCCAATTTGGGTATATATACTTGCCAAGCATATAATGGCATTGGAAAAGCAGCTAGCTGGTCGGTAACTGTACAAACACTCGGACCTGTATATAGTACAAGACCAGAAGACGTCAAATATATGCAATATGTTATAAATCCACCTGAGCGACCTACTCCGTTACCTTTATCGAGCACTACTCTCACAAATGTAGCCACACCTTCACCTACCCCTTATGAACCCCCACAACATACCACAATTAACATTACTGTTCTAACACCAATACCTACAGAAGAACCACCATTTACTTACCAGGGTAACTATGCATGTCTTTTCTTCTAACTTGTATTGCACTGTATATATTTGCTTGTAAAATCTTGCCCTAACAGTTATGCATTTATGGTATAAGTTGTACTAATAACTTTAACATTAATGAAGTGATGTGCAATTATTCCTTATCTTAAGTATTGTCTTTCAATAGTACCAGTTAAAGTACGACTGATATCAACACATACAACATACCCTGCTGGAAAAGACATATCTATCGGTTGTGATGTTGAAGGATATCCTATACCACATGTACAATGGTACAAAGATGGCCAACCAATTTATCCATCAGCTACAATACATATATCAGGTAATTTTAATATCTATAGTTATAGTTTAAAATAGTGGTTTACTCTTCCCCAGCAATATCAGAATTTTATTTATCAAATATGTATTTATATAAAGTTGTACTGAAATTGCATTATCGGTAATCAAAAATTCTCTGTACATATATGACTTATTATAGCCCCTTATGACTATAATAACCAAATAAATTCATGGTTCATACCATGGAGAAAATGTGACATGTTCTACTAGTAAAGCTACGACCGAAGGTTAAAAGTAGAGCAAAAAATAAAAAATGTACTTACATATGAAAAATATTCAATTGTATAAGGACTCCTACGTAACTTACTGATCTTTCATAGAGCAAAAGACAAAACTGGACCATATGTTCTACTTACTAGAGATGATTCCCCGCTAAGGTTTGTAAATGAGATGCTTGGAGTTATCTGAAAAAAATAAATGTGCTAAGTTCTACTATAAACTCACATATAGTAAAAAATTGTTTTTCTGTTTTAGAGAATCATAGACTTTCTATCCTTAAAGCTAATCAGTCTGAGTCAGGAGAATATAGATGTGAAGCAGCAAATGATTTTTCAAGATCATATGGTGCCATGACTATTACGGTGCAAGGTAATTATACAACTATATGGTTCATAATAGGTGTTTTCTTTTTGCATCACCACAGGTGTGCCACAGGGTTAGGCAAATGCACAATTATCACGTGATTGAAGTACCTTGCGTCATGTAGACATTTCTGCCTCAGGTTAATATAAAACTTAAATAAAGCTTTTAAAACGAATAGGGTTATTGAGAACTGAGTCAAATTATTTTTTTAAAACGAATGGTGTGTGTTGACAGAGGTGCCTTAAGTGTACCACAAAATGCAAAAAGAAAACACCTAATGTAAGAAAAATCCTAATTGCGGTGCCCCTACTATTTTTAAAATGTACACTTGTTGCTCTATTTTTAAAAGTTCATTATTTTCAAAAACATCTCAATCATTTTTAAATAAAATTTTTCTTACAATATTGGTACCTCCATTTTATGTTAAATACCTACGCATTTTTTTAGAATCACAAATAGAAGCTAATTGCACTGATAATCCGTTCTTTGCCAACTGCCAACTAATAGTAAGAGCGAACTACTGCATACATAAATACTATGCAAGGTTTTGTTGTAAGTCATGTACAGAAGCAGGTCAATTACCATCTCTTAGTTCCAATGCTGCTATATCCGATGAAAAAGATACTGCGTTAAGAAGCAATCTAATAAGAAAATGAAAAACCTGACTAGTCTAATAAATTATGCTACTCGATTGAAAAGAATAATTTAAATAAGAGCAATAAATTATTTAATTTTATAAGTATGGCATTTACCTACTAGTCTAATGGCACAGTAATGTGTATATAAGTTGACTTCAAAAATGTAATAGTTTAGTATTTCATGTACGTGTACTATTAAGAGTAAACATTGCTCGTCGGCTAACTGTAGATAATAATTTTATTTAATTAAACAAATTTTATTTTTGTGCAATTTAATTTTAAACACTTGTACATAGGTAATATCAAAACGAAAATTTTAAGCATTTTTTCATTTGTATAAATTATGGTCGAGTAAAGAATAAATTACTACAATAAATTATTTATTTCTTATCTATTTTATTTTTTATATTACCCTGCCCATCAATATTAAGGTGGCGTTTACAATGTATGGTTCAGGAATGTAAAACTGAGCTTACTATTTCCTCAATAACTTGACTGTGAAGAAATAAAATTATCATCTGTATAAGAGCAATGATTGGTAAAGGTTCAAACTTGTGAACAAAGTAAATTTTAAGCGAAATTATTACCATTTTGATATAAAAATGGCAAGTATAGAATGGTGTTTTTTGATGTTTTAATTTCTCAAATAACAGCGAAAGTATAAGGATTAATGAGAAAATTTTTGCTTTATGCATAAGCCCTAACGTTATACATTTCAATGAATGTTTTCCTAAGCAACAATTTCCTTTTAATAAGCAGTTATTGAGGAAATTAATTATTAATTAATTTTTAGCGACATCTATTGAGTAATAGAACGTGGTCGTGATTCTTGGCGTTATAGTTCAGCATTTTTGCAATGAATGGTGCCAATGTCGAGACAAGCTAAACCTGAGCTAAACCCGTTTCAAAAGGTTGCACCCTACATGTAACCTTGAAATTACTGCATTGGAAAAAAACCCATTTTAAATATATGTTTTATGTTATAATTTAAGTAGGTATAGATATTAGGCCTGTTCTTTATTTTATACCTATCTCAGAATAACTGAATTTTCGTTTTCGTACTTCCCTTGAGAATGCTTTCCAGAGTTTATAATTACATAATTATAGGTGTAAATTTTGCATATTATATTTTCAATAGCGTACAAAGGTTACGAACGAATACAATTAATTGTGTAATAACTAATAACTAAAGTTAACGCTGCCACTATTATAGTGTATTTGTATAATTGTATTTGTGCAGAATCTTGCACCTATGCAAAATCATTGATTATCTAAATGCAATTTTACGAGGTAAATGTTAAAAGAAAAAACTATTTGGATGTAAAATTTTTAAATACGAGGGCCGTTCTCTTTCCAGTAGGCCTATCTACATAGGGTAACTTTAAATATGTTCAAGTATATTTGTCAACTATCACTGTCAAAAAACAACTAGCTTAAAATCTAATGGTTATTTGTAAAACTAGAGAAGAAAGTTATGCTTTTTCAACTCGATCTCAAAGCTCAACAAACATTTTCTCTCGTATTTTACCCACATTTTTTTCTAAAACTGCATATAATTAAAGAAATATCCATGAAAATTACATTGATAACATTAAGAAGTACATAGTAAATGTTGAACGTTTACTGAATTCTTTTGTTTTCCTGCAATAAGTAAATGCTGTTAGTAATACCATTTACTTTCATCTCTAGAGAGGATAATGTCACTTTCTTCGCTCACTTCATTAAAGAAATAGGATATTAATCAACGAGCAATGATAGCTTTACTCACGAAGATGATTTTGCCACAAGAGCCGCAGGCGAGTGTCATAAATCATCTTTGTGAGTAAAAGCTACTACATGCGAGTAGAATATTATACTTTTTCTACGACTTGCTTTTTATAGAGCGATAATACTTAATATTCAAATATATAGTTGTCAAGCATCGTGACACCAAACGTCAACCGGTAATCTATCAGACAAAGCACAATTTTTTAAAATATCGCCTAACAACCTTTAGATAAATTTTAAAAAATACATTCATCAATCGCGTGATAATTATTACATTTGATTGGTGATTTTAGGGTTCCTTTTTATATTTAGACACTCTTTAACTTACCTTTTTTGATCATAACTAGAGGGCGGATTAATATGCACATAAAAAGTCAAATATATGCGCATATATATGCACCAAATATGTTAAAGATATGCAGTCAGTTTGTTAAAATATGCAACATTATATGCAAAATATGCGTACCAAGAAATAATAAACAACCTGTATTAAACGAAAACTGTTATTATGTGAAAAAGGGTCTTAATGAAATTAAAAAAATTAAGTAATTAAAATAATAATGTATTATGTGTAATATTAACTACAAATAATCTTACGATCAGTTGGAGAATTAAACATATTATTCTGATCATCGCTTTTCTGCCTATAATAATTTACAATAAGGTGTTTTTCCAAATTGTTTAAATTAAATCCTTGTCGCGTATCAGATAAAATATATCCCCGTTCGATCAAGTGGATGTAGGGACGCGACTGAGAAATCTCTGTAAGAAATGCAAGGCAGCTCCATCTAAATCTCGATATGATCGAATGCTACGGCGGAATTATAGCAGTGACGCTTCTCTTACCTTCTACAGGAATTTTTAAAGGTTTTCTTTTTTAGATTTTAATCTTTTATTTAAAGTTTCATTTACTGTGCTCGTTTGAGGAGATGAGAGAAATTTTTTAAGTAAAATGTCTGATTTATTTAGAAATGCACAAATTATGCAATAATATACACATTTTACAAAAATATGAACATTGCTGCAAATATATGCAAAATATGCAAAATTAAATTGGTGTCATATAACTCGCATTAATGTGATTCACCTAGATACGGAAGGGTACTTTTACAGCATCAATATTCAACAATATGCATTTTGCATATAATCCGCCCTCTAATCATAACTATATATCAATTGTTTTAAGAATATATTTTTCTTAACAATATGCATAATAATTAATAGCGTTTATAATAATGTAATGTCTGTGTCATATGATTAATTGAACCCGTGAGTAAAAGCCATGTGACTGTGTGTAATGAAATATGACTCACGGGTAAGTGATAGGTGTTATTATCTATTAAAAATTAGCGAATAATAAGCATATTATTAAACAGTCGTACAAAAATGCTTGTAAAGATGTTTATAGGTAAAACAAATAATATACAAACTTAATATTTTAAATTTCTAATAAGAATGAACCATAAATGTAAAGGAAATTTATAAAGCTAAATTTCGAATTAAAAAAAAATTAATTAAACAAAAGCAAATTCAATACCTATTACATATATCTTTCACTCAACGCTATTACATAAAATGCTAAATTTCTTTCCTCAACTTCAAATGAGAAGAGGACACGACGTCATTAGGTCGTTTACCTACTTCTTCCAAATAATGGTGTATAGCAAGATTTTATTTAGCGGTTTGTAATTGGACAAATAACTAAGCGCTAATAACTGTTACAAATAGCGCTGAAAAGCAATTTTTATGAAATATACATAAAATTGAAAATGATCATGATAAAATTATTATACAATATGTAGTACGTACTTACGTTGTTCGACAAAATCGATAAAAAAAATGACAAAATCTCAGAATATGAATAATTTGTAAACGAAAACCCTGACAGGTAAATAGATTCAATCAAAAATTAAATATCCACCCGTTTAATTCGCAAGGTTTTACATCTGAAGAAGGAATATTAATGAAAAAATTAAGTTTTGTTCGTTATCTCTCAATAATTAAATTCAATTAAAAAAACCATGTATATTGTTAGGTGCAACTTGCAAGGACAATAATTTTTATTTTTATCAAAAAGAGACCCCCCTAACAGATATAACATTTTTGTGGTATACCATGATTTGTAGTAGGTCTAGTGGTTTTCAAAAACGTTTACTGGTTTACTCTAAAATAACCCTTGTTTGTGTTGCTGTAAAATGGTCATATTGACTGAGTGAGATGAAAGTATGAAATTCTAGTGTCTAACTGAAATAGATATTGTGTGACGAATGGGACAATTTATTAAGATACGTATATTAAAAACCATTTGAAGTGAAGTTTACAGTTACATATTTTGAAACCAAGGCGTAAGAGTCACCGAGTATTATTTGTAAGAATTACGATACAGGTGACATCTAGGAATCAATAGACAAAATTGATGTAATGTTGATTGCCTATATTTCAAAATGTGCGATTTTCATCAATGTAACGGCCACCTTAAAGTAAGATTCCGAATTTCACAACTCACAATATAAACAATTAACCAGCAAAATTATAAATTTTACACTATTATAGCATATTGTACTGCTGCATAGGTACATGTACTAAGGAAATGAAAGCATAAAAAAAGTGTTCCACATACAACTCTAATCTACATATATGTATAAAAAGTAAAATCCTGACTCACTGACTCATCAACGCCCTTGGACCTAGATAGCTGAAATTTTGCACAGGGCTTCCTTTTATGTTGTAGACAAGAGATAAGCCCGGATTTGTCGAAATTCAACCCCTAAAAGGGTAAAAAATAAAGGGGATGAAAGTTTTTATGGAAATCCGTCATTGTTTAAGTTAAATCCATAAAAATTGAAACCTATATGGCCTTTTGGTTAGAAATTAAGACAGACATGTTTCGGGATTTTCCAAAATTCAACCCCTAAGGGGGTAAAATAGGAGATGAAATGAAAATCCGACATTTTTTAATGATTGATTGTGTTCTTGTTTTTGGTTTATATTTTGTATCTAATGTTTCATTCATGAGAACGTTAAAGACTAAGGACCCTACGTCTACTCTAATCAATACATTATTTTGCTGCACTGTATTATATTCCGTCAGCATTTCAACGAGATGGTTTGGATCCTGTGTCATTGGCTTACATGATATATTTCTGCTAATACTCCTTTTATTTTGTTGCCGTTTACTATTTTGTCAAATACCACTGCTGTGTTTCCTTTGTCGATGAGTAGTACAATGGTACAGCTCGTTCATTTTCTAAAGAACAGCGAGATGCGCACGGGATAAATGTTCAAAGCACCTAAACACAACATTTTTAGGTAACTGAGGGTAGAGGCTTAAAACAACTACACACTGAAGGGGTTACTGTTCGTTTTTCTAGTTGCTTTAACTGTCTATTAACGTATAATTGTGTTGAGGCACTTTAAAAATTTATCCCGCGCGCGTCTCGCCTGTTCTTTAGAAAATGAACGCACTCTAGTACCATGCTTTGTGTGTTGGCCTTTAGGTTCTGGTGTAAGTAGGCCTGTAAGGTTTCACTTTGGCCGCTTTTGCTGTTGGCTGTTGTGAAGATACTCGTTGTATCTCGGCGGATCCGGTTGTGTTGTTGCGTTATGCTGCTAAAAAAGCCTCTGAATCTGAAATGAAATGCAAATGATACCTTCCGTTACAATCGGAGTTAAAATTTTGGCTCGCAAGAAAAATCACCCTGTACATAGGTTGTAGTGCATTTAATTTTACATGTTGGTATAACCAGTTATATGTCACACGTCAAATCACATTTTGCTTTGCTCCATCTCCCCAATTCTAAATCTTTTAAGAAATGTTCAAAGTTCATTATTATTTAACTTCTCTTAACTCTGTCATTTTGATTGAATTGAAGCATCAATAATTTAACTACAATGGTCCGTGTACTAGTAGGTGTTAAACGTGTAATCGATTATGCTGTAAAGGTAAAAATTTACCTAATTGATAGCATACTTTTGCAAAAACTAAACATTCCCCACAGATTCGTGTTAAACCCGATAAAATGGGAGTAGTAACTGATGGTGTGAAACATTCCATGAATCCCTTTGATGAAATAGCAGTAGAAGAAGCAGTGAGAATGAAAGAGAAAAAGGTAGCTTCAGAAATAATAGCAGTATCTTGTGGCCCTCCGCAGTCACAGGAGGTTATTAGGACAGCTCTCGCTATGGGAGTTGATAAAGGAATTCATGTTGAAGTGTCTGGTTCAGAATATGAAACTTTGCAGCCTATTCATGTTTCAAAAATACTAGCGAAAATTGCTCAGAAAGAAAATGTCGACCTTATAATTGTAGGAAAACAGGCGATCGATGACGATTCCAATCAAACTGCCCAAATGACAGCAGCCGTTTTAAACTGGCCCCAAGCAACTTTTGCGTCAAAGGTTGATTGAACAACTTTATTTTGAACTTTTTTTGATATAATTTATAATACAGGTTGAAAAAGGTGATAAGGAATTAACTGTAACAAGAGAAGTTGATGGTGGGTTAGAAACTATTAAATGCAAAATTCCAGCAGTCATAAGTGCTGATCTACGTTTAAATGAACCCAGATATGCTACACTACCAAATATAATGGTAAGTTATCGATATATGTTTACTATTTTTAGTATAGTAAAATTTTACAGAAAGCAAAGAAAAAACCAATTACAAAAATGACGCCTCAAGATTTAGGTGTTGATATATCACCAAGGATTAAAATTTTAAGCGTAGAAGATCCTCCTGTTCGACAGGCAGGTGTTATTTTACCAGATGTTGATTCACTTGTTACCAAATTAAAGGAAGGTGGTCATATTCCTTGAGATAGTCTGTATTTTGTGAAAATGTGTAGTGCCTTAAATAAAGGGGGTTCAAAGTGTGACTTTTTAATAAATTAACACCGATCACATTGAATTTTTACTCTGGTAATCATAAAATTAAGATAAGCTACACCACTACTGTTCAAATGCAAATATGACAACAATTAGGTGTTTTCTTTTTGGATAGCCATAGGGTTAGTGAAAGTCACAATTATCACATGATTGAAGTGCCTTGTGTCGTAAGACATTTCTGCCTCGGGTTAACATAAAACTTAAATAAAGCTTGGAAAACGTTATTGAGAACCGAGTCAAATTATTTTTATAAAACAAATGGTGTGTTATTGACAGGGATGACTTAAGTCAACCACAACGTGGAAAAAGAAAACGTCTATGTATTTATGATTACTCCCTGTTGTATAGTGCCACTATATAAACAAAAACCCGAAAATATGTTACCTAAGTTTGAAGTAATCCAAACTGGCCAATAAAGTGTTGAAATGGGTGGGTGTGGTACATTTAACTCTAGAATATTTTGACAGTTTCATCTTGTTCTTTATTTATAGAACAAATGTATTTTGCATTTGAATGTACTTGGTGGCACTCATTGAACTGTACGCTATACGCAACTGGAAAGGTAACTCTAATAAGTAACACAGCCAAGTTAGGCAACCCTCAACGAATGGGTATCTCTATCTCTTTCTTTCGCACGCAGTCATACTCAACGCCGCAGCACGAGAAATAAAATAAAATACGTTGGAAGTTACGTCTGCTGTACTACCACAAGCTATAAAGCGACAGAAGTACCTACTCCGCATCTGTCTTCTTGCTGCAATGCCTACAATGCATTAGAATAGGTCGTATCCCTTCCAGTTGCGTATAGCGTGCAGTTCAATGGTGCCACTATTATCTCCTAACACCAGTAATTTATTCCTGATTAAGGATTTGTTATTTCTAAAGCTGATTTCACATCGTCGCCATAATTAGTGAACATAATATCTCAAATGTACACAGCAGACCAATAAATGTGTGTCTATGTCGACTTTTATTCAATGCAAATATATTTTGCTTTTTATTTTATGAACCATTATAATTGACTTATGAACTTATTGTTTTATTTTAAAGCTTATTTAGATTAAAAACATTTGAAATAATGAGAATATATTATGCTGTTAATGTATGTATAATTGTATACTACATAGCACTTACATTTAGTCACAAAAAGACAAAAAATAAAAGAAAAAGCAATCATATTCAGTATAGACAAGGACAAGGGGTTTATTTTATATACTTAGTGTTCCACAATGACAATGAAATAGGATTTATATTCATACCAAACGACGTTATATTGACAAACAACATTCATACACAAATTTGCAAGAAAGGTACACTCCAGGGAGGAAAAATTAATCATCAACATTACATGGTATGCAGAGAGAGCTGGAGAAACTATTAAAGACCTTAAAGTAAAAATACAAGCGGAACAATTGGAAGAGACCAGTAACTAGTACAAATAACAAATGAAAGAGAAAAAAAAAAAAACAAAATAAGGAATAAATCGAGAGCTATAAACTTACAGAAGAACAACAAAAGGTGGAATATCACAAAAAACTAAATACATGACTGAGAACAACAAAAGAGCAGAATCGGCTTAAGGCGTGGGCCACCGCCTACGGCATCGCCGTCCGAGGGGCCTTGTGTCTCAAAGGTTTATGCAGCTTTCTTTCTTTAACTCATGAAAAATATTTCAAATTCAAATTCATTTAGCTACGACGATTAAAAGCCATGAGGGCAAACAAACAATGATCCCAAACTTAGACTTCATTAAAGATGTGAAACAGCTGCTCCAATACATAACAAAAAATAACTTAAAAGAAATTTAACCAAATATTTATAGTCATTCGAATTTTGGTAAGAGTACCAGTAAGTACAGCCTCTGCTGAAAGGAGCTTTTCAAAATTACAATGGGTCAGCAAAGATTTTCAGCTTTGGCAGTTTTATCTATTGAAGCAGATATAGTATCTAAGCTGGATTACAATACAGTTAAGGAGTTCAGTAAGGCTAAAAGCAGGATATTTATGTTTCTTTAATATTATATTTACTAGTAATTATTACTTAATAATGGTAACTGTGCTGCTTTCTCCAAGTTCGGACACCTTAAGGAGTTGTGTCCATTTCGAGGAGTACACGAACGTTAATAATGGTAGTTAAAGTGAAGATGTTTGCATTTTTCTGAATAAAAATTTGACAGTTTCAAAATTTTTTTGTCTATATAAAATCCGTCCTCTTGCGCCACCTCCTGTATCCTGTATCCTGCCCACATAAAATTTGGGTGTTGCACCGCCTCTATAAAACAGAACAGGAGTAGAGGTACACTTCAAAGAAAATGTAATAGTGGCGCAGCGAAGGAAAGCTGTGGACCAGAAAAGAATTAATATTTGTGATAAGAGAAATTGTAAACAAGAAAGGAAAAGAAGTACATATGTATATGCTGTGTAGACAAAATCATTTGATAAGGTAAGAAGAAGCAATCTAAGAAGGTGAGGAATCGCAGAAGATGATAACCACAATTCAAATAAAAGCAATTGAAACAAAATGATGATACATGATAATAAATGTACAGCATTTATATCAAAAATGGGACTGAAACAAAGAAATCCACCATTATTGTCAACTGTAGTAAAAATGGTATATATAAAGATATGCAAAAGAAACATAAGAGCGTACAGATAGGATTCCGGAAGATGATGACAAATATAAAACTAAGAGACCTCTGTTTACAGATGATGTGGTGATTGTGGGCAAAAGTAAAGAAAAATGAACGAATACTAAACAGAACTGAAATCAAAAACATGGAAATTAATATAAACAAAATTAAAACAGTGATAACGTACGAGTTGAAAGAGCACAAAATAATTAAGCAAGCATTAGAACAAGTAGAAAGCTACATGCACAGTATATCCTTATGTGCATCTATAGATGTGTTCATAGAATACAATTGAAAAATAGACAAAGAATAGTAGAGTGAACAGGTAAGTTAATATATCACACAAAAAACACATTATCGAAAAAAAGGAAGTACCCAAAGAAATAAAAGAATCAATCGAATCAGAAATCTAAAGCGGTGGAGGATCTGAATATAGTACTGATAGAAATAATAATAGAAGAACCGAACTGGCTGGGGTAGCTACACAACATGAATGACAACAGAGGAAATATATGAAACAATTTCAAACAAAATTTGGAAAATTTTACTGCAGCAGGAGTTTTTTTAAAACAAATCATGACGAATACAAAAGTGTACGACCTGAGAAAAGTACTGGATAAAAAAGAAACTACATAAAAATGTGAAAAAAATGTTTAACTGAATACGAAACTACAGTTGCAGTGACTTTAGAGCAAGCATGTGTATAACTATGTTATGACTAAGGTCTTTTCTGATAATCCAACATCCGCAGATATTTATTAGCAGACTTTCTAACCATGTATCAGTGAAGAATGGAAAAAAATTATACAGAATAAGTATGCACTTTGGTACATCAACATTACTATTTGGTTCCAATTTTTGCACTTGTGTTTGACCAATACATTAACAGTTTCGTCCAATGTAATAATGGGATGTGGTTGGGCAAGATACATAATCGCCAGATGTTACTGCTTTTCAAACTTTTTTGTTAGGATACATACATAAAAAATAACCTTAGATTAAATATAATTTTATTTAATAATAAATATATTCGCTATTTTCACTTGAACATTTTATGATCATTTTCTTAACAGAAATGTATTAAGTGGCATGTAGTAGAAAATATTACTAGATGGTCTTAAGTACGATCTTTGGTTACAGCGAAGAAAAGCAGATGGCATTAAGTTACTATTGCAACATTTTCCAATCAAATCTTTGATTATTTGTGTGCGTAAGAGGAGGACAAGGAGCATCAACCATCTCCCACTTATCCTCTCCCTTTGCCACTGTAACTAAACCGCAATAAGGGACTTTTGAAAGCAGTTTTGTCATTTCAGTAGATGAACGAGGACAGCCACCAATCATTTCTCGAGAACAAACATCTAAAGAACATGCATGTGCGACAAATAACACATTACCAGTTGTTTTCAGTGACAGAACTTGTTTACTAACATATGCACTTCGCATATAAAATTCCTCACACGTTTCATGGGTATTTGCTAATTCCGTTTGGGATATAACTGGTTTATAGGTGGAATCAATATTGTAACCTGCCTCTGCTAACTCTTCTGGAGTGATCCAATTTGGTACTGATTCAGGATACCAAACCAACCATTCAAATAGTCCCGGTTCTAAATTTATTTTAAGCTCATCCTTTTTACCTAATCCTCTTAGAACAGCATCACATGTTTGCACACAGCGGAAGGACGGAGAGGAGTACACATGATCAATAACTACATTTGCATTTTTTAAAGCTTCTCCAGTTAATAAAGCTTGATGAATGCCAATTTGAGTTAATGGAGTATCTTTTGAATATCCTTTTGGGCCCATTTTACGATTCGGTATAATATGAGGCATATTTAGATCTTTTCGCACATAACTTCCATTTTGGTCAAAGCAGTAAGGTATCCACGTACCAAATGTAAAATCAACGCGTTCTCCATGTCGCATAATAAAAAGATTTTGAGGAAATGTTTCGGTAGGATCCTAAAACAAAAAAAGGTGGATAACATCCGTTCAAGTAAAAAAACATGAATGTTGTACAGTAATACAATGCCAAGGCCAAGACAGCTGTTATTAAAAAATTATTCAATTTTTTAATATTATGTAAATAAAATTCAACTTCTTCTTCTCTTGCCCCGTTGCCTTTCAGGCGTCAGATGTGGTTCGAGTCTCTCCCTGACCCAGCTCTTTTCTGTCTTCCGTTAGTTTTTTCATCTCTGTTATGGACTTCCCTTTTGCTCTTCCTATATCTTCTATTTGGTCCATACAGTTTCTTCTAGTCTGTCCTCTCCTTCTTCTGTTCGATTTACCCATTTCTAGTATTCTTCTTGGTAGTGTCTCTCGCTTCGTTCTTGATAAATGTCCATACCATCTCAACTGATGTCTTTCTATTTCTTCTAAAGCTGATGGTTGTTGTAAAGCTTCCCTTATGCACTCGCTCCTCATATGATCCCACTTCGTAACTACCATAATCTTCATTAGATGCTTCATTTCCAATGCCTCTATTTTACATAAATAAAATTCATAAAATTTGATAGAGATCAATTCGATTAACAGAAGCCTAACATTTTGCAGTCATTATGGGAACCTTAACATCTTTGTATAGATTACAGCAGTAAGTTCTTAGATACTAAAGATATTAAACATGACATACACTTACGTTTTTATTATCGCCATTTAAGTTACCATGTGCACCTTCAGTAGCAGTTGTATTTTCAACTTTACTATTTTCGGTTATAAAATTAGTGGATTCATTAGTAGTCATATTCGAATCAGTTGTAGAGTCCTCTTGTTTCAAATTTTCTCCAGCTGGTTTTTCTTGCTGTGCACAAGCAGGTGCTTTCTTTAAACTTGTTTGGCTAGCAGTTGTATTTATATCACTAGACTTATTTATATAATTCAAAGAAACTTTACGATGTAACGTCCAAGCTTCAGATTCTGCTGTTCTTTGACTGTAGCTCTCAGGCAACAAACCTAAACATCCAGTCAACCACGAAATACCTTCAACCCAACCGTCTGGACTGTTTATTAGCGCTTCACTACTTATATACACATAATCTCCAGTTCTTAATTCGAGCTCATCTGATTCTGATGGAGCATAAGGATGGATTATCTAAAAAAAAATTGGTACAGTATTCTATACAATTTTGTACAGATGTTAGCCTACCTACTTACTTATTGTGTGAACCAAAAAAGGCACAACAGTCACAATATATTACATAAAAATTAAATTCTAATAAAAGTAATGCTTTAACTACTTAATGGTTGAAGTTGAAGGTGAAATTTTGCAAATTAAAAGTATCAAACATAAATATCTATAAAAAATTCAAGGATAAACATAAATATTATGACCTTAAAATTGAGACAATTATGAATATAAGCATTGTGTTATTACCATTCATTTAAAGATGATGTAATCGTTGAGCACATTAAGGTAACACATACTACTAATAAATACCATAAAATACAGTCCAAAGATTAGAAAGTAACAAAGATGGGAAACGTAACGACCAAGGCGAAGGTAGCGACATCTACAGCTTCAGATATATTCGCACAAACGGGTACCCGCACAAACAAGTCGATAACAAATAATTATTGGAAACTAAAATTTTGTTTACGTCTACCTGACGCTTATGTAAACATCGTTCTTGAATTGTTATATTTGTTTGTTATCTCGTTATATTTAATATTCATTGTGTTTTTATCTTGTTACGCGTAAATATCTTTGGGTATATAAGTAGTTTTTCTGCTTTTTAGTGTTAGTTAATTTATATTTTGGAACTTTTGATTTCGTTTTACCTAATGTCCATCACGCTGCACATATTTCGTTATTTATAAGTAATTAATCATGGGTCACGGTTCTTATTGTAGTGCAAACCTGCTGCAACAATAAAAAGAGAGATCTGCACGTAACATTCTTTACTTTGCCGAAAAATGCTGATTTGTAAGTAAACAGCTTATTAAAATTAACTGTGAATGTATAACTGTATCAAAATATTTTTTTAATATAATCTACGTTATTTCTACAAACCTTTTTTTTGGTTTATCTCAACTTCATTTTCCTAAATCCTAAAAAAATACCCCCTGATAGCTGATTAGTGGAGAAATTAAATTTCGCAGTTATTCTTTTGGAATTCTAGGGCGCTCTCTGGTGCTTCACATGTAAACATACGTTCATTTTTTGGGTCGGTATTTACTATACTCGTCTTACCCATGTTTCCCATCTTTTCTCTCTCTAATCTTTGATACAGTCCATGCCCATTTTAATAGCTACTCTACCACAAGCTATACCAATGTTCCGGAATGAATGGTGTTAACAATTTCTAATCTGTGACTTATTTAAAATTATAAAGAGAAAAGTTAAAACATATGTAATCCAGTGAGTACCCCCCAAAAATTAGCAATCACATACATAATCCGGTAAGTTGTAATTAACTAAACTTACTTTATGTACTTGCTTTCCATTAAGACGAGAATCCCTTGAATATAATCGTAGCTCCCATTCACAGGGTGTTCCAGGATCGAGTCCGTCCACCAAAGATTTTAGGGCACCAAATTGAGAGTTGGGGAACTGATACGCCAATGTTAAATGTAGAGATTTTACGTGCGGCTCCAAACTAATTGCTGAAAGTAAAAATGTTGAGAAGATCAGCTTAATTAGTATGCACTTTGGCAATTTCTCACCTTAACAAAATTGTTTGAATGAACAATTTTTTAAATCGAAACAACACTTATAGACAATTACAAATATCACCTGATGATTTGTCGATTATATTTATCAATTTATCTACAACTAATGAATATACATTAAAAAATGCAATTTCATTAAGGATGAGTCGTTGCCTTTCTGTATGCACTAAAAAAATTAAGTGCTAATGATGTTAAAATTAATGTCTGCTTTACTAGATAGCCGAAATCATGTACACTCATCATAGTGCTTGTGATTATTAGTAGATGTTTAATAGATTTAAAATTTTTTATAATTGTTTACCATGATAAACTTACTAAGTCAGTTACCTCCAAATTAGTTTACTTGTTTCGAAAAATACACAATTCAGCATACAAATTTTGTGCCATGTGTATTACAAGACACTTGATGCAGTAATAAAAAATTGTGTACTTAAAGTTATCAATTGGTAAGGTCTGCTTATCAAGAATGTTCTGTTAATTTAAAAACCATGTAACATTTTTATACAATATAAGTGAGGTCATGCTATCTTTAAATGAGATAAAGTAAAGTAATCTATTTGCTATTTACAAATGATATTCAATGGTATTGTTTTATTTCCTGTATGAATTTGTGGGATACTATTACTAATGTATATAAACAAAGCTATTATTACTAAGAAGAATTGGTATTTATCAGTAGGAAATCATGTTTCAATTATACTTTCTGAAGTAACATGATAGAATAACGCCTTTTCACAGCACACTTTTTGTTCTCTTCCATAAAACAATTCAGTAACAAACAGTAAAGCAAGGTCAATTGAAACATAAAAATAAATGAATTACTTTACAGTTCTACAATATAAGATCAGGTAGGGTAATAATATGTGAATAACCATTTTTCACACTAAGTGATTGGATGAACTCTGGCATGTGCATTTATAATTTAGCGTATCTGAAGCAGCAAAAACCACACCATGAGTAACCACAATTATTCTTAAAAGGCCCTAACCTGAAATTCTTGTAATACTATCATAAAATTATTTCCAACTTATCTGAATCTATAGTAGGTATGTATTACTGAAAAATGGAAAGATTAATGGGGAGCCTGACCAGCTTCTTACAGCTCCTTCGAAGTGCCCCCAACTGCACATGGTACGCTCAGAAGCCGTTCGTCATCGATGTCAGGAACGTAACGTCCAACAGCTTCCGCCATCGGTCGCCGGTGCCCTCAATCATCCTGCCGCTGCCGCTAACGCCAGTCAAACGACCTCCATCGAGTGCACCACATCATTCGCTGGTGCCGTGGATGGTTACGCCACTCCCGCCAACACCAACGAAGAAACCACGATGGAAACTGGTGCCCATTAGGCTCAACACCAGGGCCTGTTATGCAGATCCCCCGATCAGGCCGCTTCATCCGCTCGACCCGCGACGACAATGTATAATGTATATTCGCGCAATATTGTCAATAGTTCTTTGTGTTTCATTTGTTAAATATCAAAATGTAGAGTCAATAAAAATGTTAACATAACGACGCCCTACAAAAGTGGCAACCTCTACAACCTAAAGCTACACCGCAAAAGCTGAAAAACAGATTGCTGCTAAATCTAATAGGATTTTATAAATAAAATTGACTGTACTTTGCAAAGAAATAATTGACAGGTAGGAAATAAGGTTGAAAATAGTTGCCATTAGCTTGCATGTTTATTGCTTCACATTGCCAAACAAGTGCATTCTGAGGAATGCAAAATTGCTAAGACTGTTGACAAATTTGTGCAGCAGAAGTCGATGTCCTTGACTTTCAATGGATATAAAATAGACTTTTTTCTTAATCGGACCTGCAGTATGAATTGCAGTCCTATCCTGGTGAAAGCAGAGGTACATCTCCAATCAATAGCCTTTCTGGAAGACTCTACGTGGTTTTGGGCATTAAAACAATGATATGAAACAATCATGTTTTTTATCTCAATTCACATAGAATGCGTTTCAGAAGTCTTTGATCCGGTGTTACATTTAATTACGGTGTTAAGGAATGTGATTTGCTATGTGGTGGGCTTATCCATATGGTAATTGGCTAATCTATTCGTCATACCTAATCTCTATCAAATAACGCATGTATTCCTATACATAATTGGTAACAAAATTGAAGATAAATAATTTTAAAAAAATGAAACGGACTGAAATGGACTTAGTTAACCTTGTTTGCTCAATACTTTGATTTACTTGCTTGCACTGTTTGTAATATTGCAGGCAAAAGACAAAAATATTTCAGTTTCTCCAATTTTATTCCACTTTACCACAATGTTCGTATGGTCAAAAAGAATTAGAAATATATGTATTGTGATTTTTGGCATAAGATGCAGCTCATAGTTTTCGTGATTTGACACCAAATGGGAATAAAACAAAATTGCAGACCTTGACTATTGCTGATCTTCGGTTAATCAGCCATCTACTAAAGTAGACATTGTGTAATGATAAAGTATAATTTAAAGAAACTGTAAGCTTCGCCCTAATATAAATTCTAATAAGCAGAGAAATCTTACATCTACTACCCCTGGGAATACAGCGAGCTGTGGTTGTTGTACACCAAGGAAAGCAGGCCGTCAAGGCGTCAAATTGTTCATAAGTATCGCTAATAACTGAAATTAACCAATACCATAAAGAAATATAGTCCAGCTACCCATAAACCCAAACTATTTCGTTAATGACATAACTAATAATAATACTACACCCACTAATATTTCACATAAACACAATTTTCTTACTGATATTTGAAACATCCTTAACATACTGCATGGCGATTCGTTTTAGGTAATCTGCATGCTCTTCGGCAACAAAAAAACCCATGAAGTTTGGAGAAGTGTATGTTTCTAATTTAAGAGGTTCATTAAGTGTAGCTCCTTGTCTTTCCATTACCAACTTTAAAGTTTGAGCCAAATGAAGTGCGTCTGAATCTGGAGCCTGGAATGTTTAGTGTAATTAATTATAAAGGTGCTGCTAGAGCATAGTTGCACCTTAAAAAAGGAAACCAGTGTTATATGTGGAATGAAATTGTGTGCACCGTTCCATCCACATAAATCAAGAGATTTATGCCAAAATACTTGTAGCTGTTCTAAAAATTCTCCTGTTGGGCAGGCATACAGAATATATTCTCTGGGTGCAGTGTCGTCTAATAAAGGATCATTTACATGAGCCAGCAACCAATCCGATGCTAATTGTACACCTCTGTGACCTGTAGCTGCCAAAGCTTTATCTCTACAACAAATCTAGCATAAAATATGTTACGAAAAGTGCATATCTTACGCCCTCAGTTTTGGAAATCCCATTTGAAGTAAAACTTGTAACGGAGTTAAGTGTTGCTTTGATATTTTTGTGGGAGTTGGATTTCTTCTAGGTGGTAATGTTGCCATGTTTAATTTAGATTTTAATGTATGTTAACGACTGGGTGACATTACAATTTTGGCAAAGGTCATAAAGTAGGTATAAAAATCTACACCTTACATATTAAGTTTGCTGAAAGACAACCATCTGATATGAGAAATACGTTCATTTATTCACTTACAATTGCAGTATTCCTTCTAATTGATGATGTTCCAAATAATTTCACTGACTTTCCTAAACAATCACATATTCTTGTTTTAATATGAAATTCATGCACGAATGGACGCCACTGGGCATTTAACCAAATTCAACAGAAGGAATCTAATTGCTTTGCCAATTGATTGAGGGCGCCACACATTGTTGAAACTTCGGTTGTCATGTGCTTAACTGTGGTTTCAAAAATCAGTGGTAATTGCTTTCAAAACTAATTAATGTGTTCGTGAATTCTGAACAATGGCAGGTGTATTATTTGAGGACATTTTTAATGTTAAAGACATTGATCCCGAAGGAAAAAAGTTTGACCGAGGTAAGCAATACAACTAAATATGTATACTTAATACGTTCATTTGTTATGCTCTTTTTTTATATAAATAACCACGTTTATGTTAATTGTTAATGGACAATTCAAACGTTACCGGCATTAAATAAACTTAATCGAGAATCATAGGTTATGACTTATCATTATTATTTTGAAGATAGCGTGCGCAAACTCGTGTTCAACGTGCTTCTTTTATTATACGAGGGGTATTCGTTATAAACATAGCCATCGCTTTAGTGCGGCATTTCAGTTAGCATTAATTATATAAAAGTTTTATTTACTTAACTTTAGTCGAAAGACAGAAATTCAGTGAGAGACAAGGTCAATATCAAAGTAGTGTGGAAAATATATAAAAAATATGATCATTTTTATTTATACAGGGTGTTATAAGTGCGACAAACATTAAGGCGTGATTCTGCATGAAATAATAATGGCAGTTTGCTATATATACGTATGTCTTCAAATGTTTAGTTTCCGAGATACGGGGTGTTAAAGTTTTTTTAAAAAGAAAAAAATGGTACGCCAATGAGATATTTCAAGTTGAAAATGGGGCGCCATTTTTATGCAAAAAAATAAAAATCTTAACGCGTATTTTAATTTCTTTGATACATTATCAAAAACTATAAACTATAAAGATGTTTTATTTTTTTGCATAAAAATGGCGCCCCATACAAAAAAAGGCAAGAGAGATTTTTTGTCACAAATTGAACGAGGAATTCAAAAATAATTTTCAATTTGAAATATGTCAGTGGCGTACCATTTTTTTCTTTAAAAAAATTGAGATCATTACCCGTATGCGCGCCACTGATGAACATAAAATTCTTAATTGCATGTCAAAATATGCGCAATAACTACCTCTCAAAACCCACCAAATTTCATTTGCATATCTCGACCGGTTTTAGAGCAATAAATAAATCGTCAGTTTTTTAAAAAAACTTTAACGCCCCGTATCTCGGAAGCTAAAAATTTGAAGATATACGTTTATATAGCAAACTTTCATTATTTTTTCATGCAGAATCACCCCTTAATGTTTGTCGCACTTATTTAGAAACACCCTGTATAGGTAAGGTATTGGGTTTACGTCTTAGGTTAAAGGTTTACATGCCATGTCTATTTATCAGAAAAACCAAACACCAAATTTCTTCGAGGTTAGGTATATCTTAAGACTCATTTGCAAAATTGGTCGTTGTCCTTCAGCTTTCTCGGTATACGCTAGCAGGCTAGCTAGATAAAATCGTAAGTATTTAGTTGCGTTTCTTTCCGGTGCGATGTATAGAAAAGACAGTGACGAAAGCAGTTCATCAAGAAGATAAAAAAAGAATCGAAAATGAAAAGAATACTGGATGCATGTCACATTTCGTGCAAGACTTGATGAAGGCGAATTTCATACGCTATTCAAACAACTTCAAGACGACGAGAGAAAATGTGATAATTATTATAAGAAGCAGATTTCAGTCTGTTGCGTATTGAGAAGCAGCAAAGCAGCAAAAGAATGCTCACCCAACAATTCGAGTTTTGCTGCCGCCTGAAGTGACGCCAAGTCTTAGTGACAACGGTTCAGGGGCGCCGGAAGAAAATTTGTTGGGGGGGGGGGGGGCTTACATTTTTTCAAGTAGAAGTTAGAATACTTGAAAATTTTTACCTATTGTTAAATTAGTATAAATCAATAGGCTATGCAGAGTCACCAATGGAATAGAACATTATACTCCAAACGTGATTATATTGTGAGCTTGTAACATTTTCTAAAATGGATTTACACGATTTATGAAATTCCAGGGAGGGGCCCGGCCCCCCCCCCCTTGCCCTTTAGTAGCGGCGCCCATGCAACGGTTGCACTAGATAACCCGTTAACAATTATGAGCAGCAGTTTGCTGCGGTGTCGCGCTGCTAAGGCCGGGCGCAAAATGGGACGCAGCTTGGTGAGGTGACGCAGCGTCAGTCACGGTGAGTTTTTGTGAACCTAAATAAAAATAGTCAATGCGCATATTACTTCGCAGCGTGACGTGACGCAGTTTTGGCTTAACGTGATTCTGCCGAACTCAGTGTAGTTGCCGCAGTTTTCGTTCTAAAATCACGGAAGAATGGAAGAAAAACTAATTGAGGCCGTTCGGATTCGACAAGTTTTGTACGAGACGAGTCATTAGACTACATGAGGACAAAATAATTGGCCGGAAATAATTGGTGAACTTTTCGTCACGAAATTCTTTAGTTCAACCAAATTCTCCATGAGTTTTTCTTCTTCTCCCTGACTTTTTATTAGCCGTCTGGGGGTTACAAGATACAATTTCAGATTCGAACTCGTGTTCTGAAGTGAATCGTAAGTGCAGTAACGGCTGCCATTTTTCAGTACTGTGGTGTAGCCTACTGCGAAGTGAAAACTGCTATCGTATTTGCGCGGTAACCGCGTTCGCAGTTGTCTCCCGTGAATCACTTATCGTGACTCACGCTGCGTCACCTCACCAAGCCTAAGTGTTGCTTAGATGAGAATCGACCTTTAGTTGCTGCAGAAAAATCAGATTTTGTTCTGATAAATATGATTTCGTCCCGCAATACGTGTACAAATTGACACGAAATCGCCGCAATCATAAAGAAAATCCCCGAAATCGCGTAGAAATCAACTGCAATCGCTAGGAATCCACGCAGTCGTTTGGAAATCTTCGTAATCCTCGAAGAAATCGACGCAATCTCAGACGCGCATAGGGTTAAGCCATTATAACTTCACATGTGACGTGAAATGTATGCGCAGTTCACAAGTTTCAGCAAATCGGTCATTTTTTCCATTAAAGTAGGTAACTATATTTTTTGAATGTTAAAATTTATACCAGTTTACGATGAAACTTATGTTTTCGACGTACAGTTCCAGTGCGGGGGTTTAATATGGATGTATAGCTTATACACGGTGTCCTAAAATTTGCGGAACTCAATGATGCGACGTAAACACTTACTGGGAAATGATGAAAAACATAATTAAAAAATTCCATCGCTCATAGATTCGAAAATATGGGCGGTGAAAACGTGCAGCGGCAATAGGCAATAAAAAAAATTGAAATGTTTGCGAGAAATATACTGCCTGATCTTATCGATGGCAATGAAAGAAAAACATTTTATGGAATATTCAGTCGAAACGTTGCTCTGTTCGAAATTATGGAAGGTCATAAAAAGCTTCTAAACATATTGTCACAGCATTGTCGATTTTATATAGGAGCAAAATCTAAAAAAAGAAAAGCATCAACAATGAACATTAACGTAGATGAGGAGAGTTCACATGCCAAAAAACAAAAAACCACAAAAAAGACACAACCTTCATCTGCAAAGAATATTCCTGTGGTGAATTGAAAACAGAGTGTTGGCTCAACTGAAAATGTCAATCAAATAATTGAACATATTAAACAAATTGTAATAAACTACCAGAGAACATTTTTGGAAACTTTGAATGATTCGGATCAAAAAACTGCGAGTTTAGCTGAATTAGATAATCTTTCGGTTGGATATACAGATCATTGTGCGTTTGTTCGGTGTCAAAAATGTTATTTTATTTCTAAGGCACAGACATCAGTGGAAAAGGGCAAATTAAAATGGATTCTTTCCATTGTTAATAGACATTTTAAAACAGATTTTTAAACATCATAACCCCCAAACCGAGCCCCAAACTGTAAACAGTTTGAAAAATCAAAATATATTAAAGTTGGGCATATGACACTACGCCGAATGCCCACAACGCCGACACGCTTTTTTGATGGTCCATATCGCCGACTAGGGACACTACGCCGACAATGCCCACATCGTCGACAAATGTACAAGGGACACAACGCCGACCATACCCACATCGCCGACGGACATCTACGCCGACGGACACTACGCGTAGTGTCCGTCGGCGATGTGGGCATGGTCGGCGTTGTGTCCCTTGTACACTTGTCGACGATGTGGGCACAGTCGGCGTAGTGTCCCTAGTCGGCGATATGGGCCATCAAAAAATCGTGTCGGCGTTGTGGGCATTCGGCGTAGTGTCCCGGCCCCTTAAAGTTCATAACGTCTCCGTCGTCATCCAACGAAACAGCTAAAACGAGGCTACAAGCCTCAATAACATTGTAATTCTGTCAAGCGAAAACCAAAATTCCTCGCAAAATCCTTCGATTCTGCTGAATCAGAAATTATAACACATTCAACAAGCGAAACATAGTCTCCGTTCTTCCCAGGCACGTCTTTTTCGGATTTTTCGAAAGACAGAATGACGGGGAGATCTCAACGGAGTGTAATTCTGTCGCGGAAAGAAAATCTCCTCAATCTACTCCTCGTTCTATGCGTAAACAGAACATTGTTTTTCTAAATTTCGATAATAGCCAGTCGAAACTCACCGTTTTTACCACTTATATGACGAAATCATAGAGCAAGTTTCTGCTAACCAATTATTGCAAGATCAACTGATACCCACATAGTGTATCGAATGTGAAAAAAAAACAATTCTTCATCTGGAAATGACTTGACCAAATCGGTCGCACATGACGGTTTAGAGGGTTTTACATGAAGACTAGACTCCGTGTCATGTAAAAACACGACTGCCAATCATAATAGTAGCGTTCAACATTTATAAAAGTTACATTATGTGCACTTTTAACGTAACGAAAACAAGTGGAAAGTTGAAAATTCCGCAAGGGGCGTCCTCAATGGGGGGGGGGGGGGGGGGGGGGGGGGGTCTAAAGATTTCTATTCCTTCTTCGAATGGAAAAAAAATAAATAGATAATAAGAGAAAAAAATTAAAGGAAATGCCAGTGCAGTACCTACATTTATGTATTTTAAATTTTAACAACAGTGAGTGCTATTTGCGTACATTATAGAGCTTGTTCATTTCCTTGTGGCGAAAACGTTGTATGCGCAGTAGACTAAGTGGGCTGTCCTAAGATACTTACGGGCAACTGAACCCGTTTAAAATCAAATCTAATGCCCAGATTGCAAATGAAGGGCGGAGTTATTAGGTAAACTAACCGCCATATCTGACATTGGTTTCGCCACAAGGAAATGAACAAGCTCTACATGAAACCGTACGCGGGCGGACCTACGTGAAATGCGATCGTGTTTATGCATGAACTCTAATTTATTACAGGTGGTAATTAATCAAAGCATTCTTAATATCTAAATCTTCTATTAATCTTTTTCGGAGTCATTGTCGAATGATTCTGAAGTAAAACTTTCTTCTAGTTCATTTTTTGTAAATTTATAACTTTGTTCTTCATTCGAGGATTAGTCAGTTGATCTCCTTAATCGCAGTTCTACACTGTTTACCCAAAGACCAATGGTCTTTGGTTTACCTCAATTCGACTTTGCAATCCATTCCTATTTTGATTTGTGTCCTATTTTGATTTGTTGAAATCCAGAATGACGGGAATAGTTTTTTTTAAATCTTTATATGTATGTATCATCGTTGCAAAAGCAACAATTAATATTGATGCTCTGTGGAAATTAGAATACTCCTGTTGAATAAACGCGTACAAATAAAATCTGTATCACTTGTACTTACCTACTTACCTCGCTAGTTAGGTATTACTATTTAAATTTTGTAGGTACTTTGTATATTTCACGGAAAGTTTGGAAATTTTTCATGAAATGCTTTATAGTTTTCCTTAATAATGCGTATGCAATTTGTATTTATTTCTATATTAATATCTACATTTGGAATCGTTTGCTATCTTAATTATTGCTATAGTTCTGATGCCGTTTCTGCCGAATTTTCCACTTTTCTCTTTAAGGAATTTTCTTTCAAAGTTTTTCTTTAACAGATGTGTAAATACATACGCGTGTCTTTCAGCGAAGTCCTCAAAATGATGAAAAACCTCTTGTAACTGCGAACATCTTTGGATTAATTTTATTACTACCAAATACACAACCCGTTGTTTTTGTTGATCGAGTGTTTTGCAAATACAGGGTGATTCATTAAGAATGTCCAATCTCTGAATTGTAGATTCCAGACCTCAAAATATGATGATTCTGCCCAACATGCCTTATACAAATATTGCTAGTTTCCGAGATACCGGGTGTTTAAAGTTTAAATATGAATTTTGATTTTCGCAATAACAATTAATTAATGTGATTAAAAATAATAGACAAGGGTTATTTGATATGAAGAGATCTTTGCGAAAACGGATCATAAATAATAGTTTATTGTTGTTACACATTTAGAGAATAAATTTTTTTTTTAAATTAAAATTTATTGAACTGTTTAGAAGCAAATAACTCGATAACTGATCGAGTTACACGAATCAAACAAGAGTAACTTTTTTTTGTAGAATCTAACGCTTTTCCATATTTTATTATTAGTTTGCTAATAGTTCAGCCGAAAAAAATTTTTGCTTAGATTTACTAAACACAACCAAGTATAACTAGCGCCCTCTATTAGCAATGCTAAATTAGAGTCCAAATTGGCAATCCTCATGCAAAAAAAGGTAAAACTGCCAATTTTCAAAAAGAAATTGTGAAAAAATAGAAAGTTATTGCGAAAATCAAAATTCATATTTAAACTTTAAACACCCGGTATCTCGGAAACTATCAATATTTGTATAAGGCATGTTGGGCAGAATCATCATATTTCGAGGTCTGGAATCTACAGTTCAGAGATTGGACATTCTTAATGAATCACCCTGTATATCTTGTTGTGGTAGGTATATGAATTATGACGTCCTTTCGTATTATAATTAAGGGAAATTGTTATATTAAACCTAGATATAAATAAAATTAGCTATAAAACCCTTTTATTTGACGTGATTTACTTGCTATATTTGCATCAGAGATTAACAGGGTACGAAAATAACTTGATTATTCATTTCCTGATATACCGGGTGTTTCAGACCACCCGTACCCCCCAAATATCTCACGAAATACAAAACGCAATTGACGAGAAAAAATACGTCTAGAAAATTTTTTAAGGCTCTATTCTTTGATAGTACGTAATAGGATGTCCCCACTCCCACCCCCGGGGGTAGAGAGGGGGTAACTTCGTAATCTTAAATAGCACCCCCCAGTTTATTATGCAGATTTGAATTCTGCGTTAAAAAATAGGAACTTTTTGTTTGAAACATTTTTTGAAGTTCGTGACAGATGGCGCTATGATGTCAGTTTTGTTAAAGTCACTAAATATTTTAAAGTACCGCAACGTTCGCCATTTTGGGGTTAAAATTTTGGCGGCAATTTCAAATATTGAAGACCTAGTCGCTAGAAAATTTAATGACTTTATGAAGTGTTTCTTAAAAACTAAACTCACATTAGATACTTATCAATATATTTCTTAAAAATTAGTTGTCATTGTTATTAAAAGGTACAGTTTAATTGAAAGATAAAAAATTTGGAACTTTGCCACACGAACCTAACATACGTTTTTAAAATTGACATTTTATTTTGTCGTGTTAATACTTCATTTAGAATCGTTATTTAAATCACAGAAAAAGATAACTAAAAAATACAGCAAGTAGTGTGTAAGAATAAGAAGACGAGCCTGTCTATGGGAAAACTACAAGTTTATGATGTTTTTCAAATTGCCGCGTTTCAAACCAAGTATCAAACGTTAATAGTAAAATTTTAGACCAATGGTCTAAGAGTAAAATACTAATTTTCATCGTATGTCAAACACAGATGTCATTTTTCCGCCATTTTGGGGTTAAAATTAGCTTTCTCTCTCTAACTCATTGGAACATAAGGTTGCGGTACTTTAGAATATTTAGTGACTTTAAGTTTTGTCAAGTGACAATCAAAAAGTTAATGCTTTGTAAAAGGGAAGAGGGGGAGCTTTATTTACCCCCCCCCCCCCCACACACACACACGCGCGCACCGTTACTCTTCACTCCTACGACCCATAACCTAGGATGGGAGAACGCAACCATTTTAGATTTCAAAAAATCCGCAATTCACTTTAGGTACTAATGCAAAAGTGTGTTCACAAAAATTAACTCTCCCTTATAAATCGTCACTTAATTGGCGTAAGATTAAATATTTTAACTACAGAAATTTCCTTATTATGGGTGTTTTTTTTTTGGATTTGCAACGAGTGAATAAATCATATCGTCCAATTGCCAAAATCTATTTGATAATTAGTGAATTATGAAAATTTAACACATTGATGATTTTTTTACATCCAATTATGCATAATTTTCTCTCTAGATTACTTCAATGTGAAATTGAACTTCATATCCCCAACATGTCAAATAACTCGAATTTAAGTTATACATTGTAGAATCAAAATCAAGTAATCTCGAATCTATATTTATCACATAATTCGCGGTTTAGAAACATACAAACCCATATACTTGTTTAAAGATGACTAAAATGCTATTCTTGTAGGAGGGTGTTAAATTTAGGAAAAATTAAATAAGTAACACTATCTCCTGTTTAATTCCATTAATTCCAAATTTCAAGTGAAAATACATATCAACTTTTCATGTTCAGGGGGTCTGTTGAACTGCGACACTGTATAAATCCATCACAAGTACAGATTTAGGTATGCTAGTTAAAAGCGTCCTCCATGTCCATATGTACATATCTTAGAAGGCCATCTCCAAATATTATTATATAGCAACATATGCAAAAGATAAATAAGTAGGTAATAGGTACAATAATAATAATAAAACTGAAGTTTTTCAGGATTCCTTATAGGTAATTAAATATTATTTTTCTACATCTCGCTAGATAAATGTGTAGATTCCCTTGTTCGTTAAAATTATGGATTAGTTTGGTTTTTAACCATAAGTTTGTCGTGAGTGAGTGAGCGAAGTTTTGGATATTACATCGACACGATGATGTTAACTTATTAACATTGAATAATTGATTCACAAAGACTCTCTTTTTATTCTTACGATTGTATCCACTTTGACGATTGATTTTCGAAAAAGCAATGAAATATCGATGCATCAAGATGGGCAATTCGATATTGATAAGTACGTTTCCACATAACGACATAACATATTGCAAAAAAATTTGATGGCCGCATTTATTTATGAATTAATTTAATTTTTTTCCCCAAAAATTGAAACCCCTTAATTTATTTAGTGGAAAATTCACATAACACCCCATGTTACTTTCGAGGCGTCAAGGTTTTCTTTTTATGTACTATACAGAATATACTGTATATTATCTTTGGTATCGTCTTCAATTCGTTTTTATTCGAAGGTGTTAGTTATGCAACCTAGGCTTACTTTTGTTGTCGTTTCATTTTTACGCTCTGTAGATAGCAATGGTGGAAGGTTTTACACGTAATAATGCAGGAATTAGTATCTATAATAACAGTTTCTGTTCACCCTATTTAACAATACCCGAAGGGAAATACGACGTAGTAATGTTAAAATTAAATTAAATTCCCCTTATATCTCTAAATAGGGCGATGAGTGAAATAGATACACTCACCTCTAATCGTCACTTCCCCATACTCTTAGTAGGCCAATAACCAATCATATTTTTATCATCAATCTATTTGATTGGTAACTAAAATGTTAGAAATAGTGCCATTGTGAGGGGTAGGTATTCATTTATTTAATTGCGTGCATGGAAAGCGTTGGAAAATGAGCTTTGACAACAGGTAAATAAAACTTCAAAAGGGGAAGAAAGGCGTGGAAGAGCACTAGAACGCTTGCGCATTTCTAATTTACGTCTTTGCCGATCGATCCAGCTCCGCCAGTGGCGGTCAAGGTCACCAGGTCTAGGCCATATACCACCCTAAATCTTCTTTCTTTTTTAATCAAGTGCCCTTACCTTTGGTATTTCATGGGGGGGGAGCTGATTGTTATTCGTGTAATTGCAATTAAAAGCATTTGGTTGAGTAAATCTAATCTTTTAATTGAAAATTGACAAAATGTGTGAGATTTAAAGTAATCGATTAACGTCCGTCTCCCTTTTAGTGTAGGCGTTGTGACCTATTTCGGAAATGATTATATTATACTCGATAAATTCAAGGCAGTGTACGAAATGCTATGTTATGTTAATACTCTGGAAGGTCATTTTTGTCAATCTTGTTATTCGGCACCGAAAATTGAAAACCATGCGCGAACACCTTATGAACTTTGACATTTCAACTCTGTTGTACGGAAAAGTAATATTGCCTTCTTTAGGAAGACATGCACATTTCCTTACATATATCGAATTACTACAATTTCTATCCGTTCAAATAAAAATCAAATCGCACGCATTTTGTATCAGACTTATTCGAGGAGTAGGTAAGTACCTACCAATGAGAATTTGCAGTCTGTAAATAATAGGTAGTTTTTGCGTAAGAAACCTCAATAATGTAATTTATCGGTGTACTTCATTTCACATTAAGTCATTAACAATGTTATTGAAGGTTTAATTATTTGGAGGAGTCATCCCAAATAACTGACGCATCATATTTCTCAAAATTAGAACTGGCGAATAAGTACACGCAGCCCTTTCTTGATCAATATTGTAGCTCGAGGCAGGTCGTCATCTAAGGGTAAATTTTCCCCTGACGTATCTCAGTTAAACTGAAATTTCGAAGATATGACTAGTGTAGAAATACGTATAACAAATCTGTAATATACCTATACACATATCCTGTGCAGGGAAATTTCCACTGTATCGGCTGTATGGCAACAGTTGCGAATTAATAAAAGTAATTCACTCGTTTTCCTGTCACGTTCATGGTATTAAAAGAAAAGTTGCAAACTATTATTAGATGAAAGATGGATTTCTGCCCTAAATTTTTACTTTTACTATTTTTACTTACAACTAATGGAAAAACCATGGAAAAAATGAAGCATGTAACACCTAAATTTCATCTTAATTGCACTTTTCAAATACAATAATTGTCTCGTGGTAAAAAACATTTTGGCGTCGTGTATTTATGCAAATTATTCTGAAATGGAAAAGGCCATGATACATGTTATCGATTTCTGAGAAAAAATGAAAGATACATTCTTAGCCACTCACTTTTGGTGCAAGAAAAACATGTCTTGTGCATGAAAAGAAAAGACGGACGTACAATTACAGAGAAAAGCTAATGATCGAAAGATGGAGGCATTATTTGGAAGTGCTGACAGAACCTGAAATGACCACAACTAAAAGTTAAGAGGAAATAAGTGTAATTGAAGATGTAAAAGAAATTATTGTTGCTATACTAAAGCTGAAACACGGAGAAGCGCCAGGAGAAGATAACATAAAGCTTATACCGGAAGTAACGTCATCAAAGGTAATATCAATCAGCATTTTTATCCTTGGCCCGAATGCAATCGATTGGCGAAAACCGCATTTCGATAACTTTAATAGTTTCTGAGTTTAGAGCGTTGCAACGAATGTGTACGGACAGACTACAGACGGCAGACGGAATTTTTTTTTTCATTTTTTGAATCTACGTATTCAGAAACGCAAAGATATGTAAAAATTTGCATAGGTCAAATTTTTTTTTTTTGGAACACTGCACTGATACAATACTTCGGGAAGTAAAAAGGAAAAACATAAAAAACTGAAAAGGCTAAACCTTATTTATTTATTTATAAGATGCAGTAAGTGATTCTACCCAGTAAGGTACTTTATGTTCAAACAAACATTTCATTACATTATTTTGAGGATTTATATCTGTAATCGGAGTGTTTGATATTTCGCAAAACCGACTCAGCTTCATTTGAGAACATTACATTCCATTGCACGGTTGCGTGCTGAATGTCAATTCCTAGACATTTTTCCACAAACCAAATTTTAAAATTCTGACTTCAGATTCTGATAGAGCATTGAAAAGTAAACTTAGGGTTTGATATCGCCCACCGTAACTCTTCAAAAACACCTTCGAAATGGCGTCGAAAATATGAAAATTTTAGTACCCCGACATATGATAGGTACCTATATCAATTATATGTGTTTTTTAACGCTGAGTACGAATATCCAAATTAAATTTTGATATCTCTTTATGACTCGATAAATATTCATGGCTGGTAAAAAGGGCCAAAAATTTAAATTGTTTGTCTTTTCAGTACAATTTATTCGATCTATGGCAATGCTAGAAGGGCATTAAGTGGTTTATCATATATTCGCTTGAAAGGCTTGACTATAAAATTTCCTTAAAAAAATGAAAAGAAATATCGCAATAACCGACGTGTATTGCTTTGTTTAGGGCAGGGCATCTTTTTTCGTTACGAAAATGTATGGAATTAGTCGCAAATGAAGGGTTTTACATAATACGTGTTTGTTATACAGGCAAGTTAGAATTTAACGAAAAATCCATTAACATAATAATACACATATAGGGTGATGGCCTACAAGTTTTAAGGAACACACTACACAAAATATTAGTAACAACGGCTCTACAATATAAGGAATTGTAGACAAACAAGCATTATAATATTATAGAATGGAAAACTTTGGAGCAGAGGAAGAAAAGGGGTAAGTAAACGATCGTTGATGTAAAACATCTTAAAGAAGCGAGTGCGGTAGTTATATCGATATCTACGATCTTAAAGAAGCGAGTGCAGTAGTTATATCGATATCTACGCTTCTTTAAGATGTTTTACATCAACGATCCTTTACTTACCCCTTTTCTTCCTCTGCTCCAAAGTTTTCCATTCTATAATATTATAATGCTTGTTTGTCTACAATTCCTTATATTGTAGAGCCGTTGTTACTAATATTTTGTGTAGTGTGTTCCTTAAAACTTGTAGGTATATGTGTATTATTATGTTAATGGATTTTTCGTTAAATTCTAACTTGCCTGTATAACAAACACGTATTATGTAAAACCCTTCATTTGCGACTAATTCCATACATTTTCGTAACGAAAAAAGATGCCCTGCCCTAAACAAAGCAATACACATAAAGGCGGCAAACAAGAAAAGTGGCACTCGAATTTAACAAAATCGTGCAGAGAAATGGTTTGAATTTGAATTAAATGTCTCAAATGTCCACCATTTTGTGCAAAACAGAAGAACCGAAACAGGTCGAAAATTAGTTTTTTTTAATAATATTTTTAAAACTTACAAGTTTAGAAATTGGGTACACTGAAAGATAGAGAATTGAATAAATAATGGATTATATGGGGTGCTATTTAAAAAAATGACTATTAGATCTTACAAGTTTATTCTTGAGCACCGATGTAACATTTTTAAAAATTTTAAATCGTTAATATTCAAATGAATCTATTCGGAAATAATATTATTGACATTAATTCGAAATCGAAGAAAATCATAGTTATTGGCAATAAAATACTTTAAGGAGTGCCATTTAAAATAAATAAATTAATTTCTAATTACATATTGTTATTTATTATTGAAATATAGCTTTTATTTCTTCCCTAAAACTAATATTAAGGGCTTTAACCCCAACCCCACATTATCGGCCCTCTCCTGTTGCCCAAAACTCCTCAAAAAGCTTAACGTGAACATATTTGTTATGGTGGCATTAAAGATAATCTCTAACCAAGTAACCAACGCAACCGATCGAAATAGGTAATGAAGCTCTCTTGTGGGAGTCTGTTCTCCATTAATGACTAGCAAGGTGTCAAACTGTTCCTTTGCACTACAATGAATTGTAGAATAATGCATATGATGTAGGTAATAAAAGAATCCATTCCGACTATACACAACCCATCCCCCGTTTTGTATCTTGCAATTGATGTATTTTTCAGACTCTTTTGACAATCTTCTTGGATCTGCCACCTTAATGTTATTCTTACCAAAAAGGAAGGTGGAGTTAAAACCGCACAATGCCATAGTAATTCTGTGCCAAACTTTAAAGTGAAGACCAGATTTTAAACGATACAGTGGTAGTGTAACTGTTACCACTCTACTTCTTCGCTGTCAATTCTTTAAACTGAGCAGTGTTAATATCCAAAAAACGCCTTCATTTCATTCACTTAATTCACGAATTGTGGGATTAGTCGAATGACGACAGTAGAAAGGAGACACTTGTTCCCCCCCCGTTTTTGACGTCACGGTGGGGGGGCATGGCCCACGTGGGGGACGTGTTTTATCCTTAGGGGTGATCCTGGAGGGGGTAATTTATTTTTAGGGGTGATTCTGGATGCTGGATGCTGGATGCTGGATGCCTTTTCTGGATGCTGGATGGCTTTTCTGGATGCCTTTTTGGCTAGACGCCATCTTGGATTTTGACGTCACTAACCCCGCCCACGTGGGGGGCGTGTTTTTTATCCTTAGGGCTGATGTTGGATGCCCTTTTGGTTTCTTAATGCCTTTTTGGCTTTTCTGAACGCCTTTTTGCCTTTTCTGGATGCTGAATGCCATTTTGTCCTTTATGGATGATCTGGCTTTGAGGATGACCTTGAGGTTAACTTTGCAGTTGACCTTGCGAAGTGACCTTGAAAAGGATCCCCGAGGATGACCTTGAAGTTGACCTTGGGAACGTCCTTGGCTTTCACCTTGAGATTTTTTTGCCTTTCCTGGTTTCTGAATGCCTTTTTGGTTTTCCTGGATGCCTTTCTGGAAGCCCTTTTGGCTTTCCTGGATGCCTTTCTGAATGCCTTTTGGCTTTTCTGAATGTTTTTTCTTGATGCCCTTTTGGTTTTTCTGTTTTCTTAATGCCTTTTGGCTTTTCTGGATGTTTTTTCTTAATGCCTTTTTGGCTTTTCTGGATGTTTTTTCTTAATGTCTTTTTGACCTTCCAGGATAATTTCCTGAATGCCTTTTTAGCTTTTCTGGATGTCCTTCTGTTGCAAAACATTTTATGCTTTTGTATATATTTTGTCATTTTTGAAACGAAAACATCTTATCTCCTGAATTAGTTTCTTAGAAGTATGTCCACGAATCAAAACTAAGAAACAAAAATACTTAAGTCGGAATCTATTTCTATTTTCACCTTAAATTGCGAAATGTTTGGAATTCTTTACGTTGTTACATACTCCCTTTTTTCTGAAAATGTTGTGAGAAAACAATTTTTTAAACTGTCTTGATCAGCCATTTTTTGTAAACAATGTTCGGTGCGCACAACATAATTTACGTTGCGCACAACACCATTTACGGTGCGCAATACCAAATTTTCGGTGCGCACGATTAGTCATTTTACTTTTGGTGAGAATTTTGATTTTTCACCCATTTTGGTTTTGTCGATCATATTTAATGGCCAAGCAAGCTGCATACGTGGACTTTGGAAAGAAATCTTGCGCACAACATAATTTACGGTGCGCACAACAATATTTACGGTGCGCACAACATAATTTACGGTGCGCACAACAATATTTACGGTGCGCACAACATAATTTACGGTGCGCACAACATAATTTACGGTGCGCACAACAATACTTACGGTGCGCACAACATAATTTACGGCGCACACAACAATATTTACGGTGCGCACAACATAATTTACGGTGCGCACAACATAATTTACGGTGCGCACAACAATACTTACGGTGCGCACAACATAATTTACGGTGCGCACAACAATATTTACGGTGCGCACAACATAATTTACGGTGCGCACAACAATATTTACGGTGCGCACAACATAATTTACGGTGCGCACAACACCATTTACGGTGCGCAACACCAAATTTTCGGTGCGCATTCAAAGTATAAAACGCAAAATGGACAAAAATTTATCATTTCTTAAAACATAATGGCTGAAGCAGCAACAACACTAAGTAAAAACAATGTGGAACTGCTCCGAGCATTAACAAAATTAGGTGATAAGGAAAGAATCGCCTTGCTAGAATGTTTAGACGATAAACAAGTTCATTGCATTTGTGAATGCATCTATAATACTTTGCAGGGTAATGTACCGTTATCAAAGTATCAGAAACGACAACTCTCTTATCATAAAACAGTCCTAAGGAATCTGGCCGAACACGACGAACCTATAGAAGAGAAGAAACAGATATTAGTGCAAAATGGCGGTGCATTTCTACCATTTCTACTAGCTCCTCTACTTAGTGGTGTGCTAGAAGATATTTTTCAATAGGCATGGAGCACACAGGGATAGATGTAAAAGAAATCATAGTTTATGGTCTTGAAAACGGTATTTGCAAACTTGAAGCGAAAAATGGAATGGAAGTTTATCTGAGTTTGAATACTCTGGAGACCTTAAACCAGATGCAACATTATCTAGAACTCAAAATGTACCAACTTCATCTATTGGGGCCGATTACATATACAAGTCGTACGTGAATACAGAAACAAACACCAGATTTAATTTGTTTTTTCATATTGTACATAAAAATTCTCACACTATATTTTGTAAAAATGTTTAATCGAAAACGATATTAAATAGCTTAACTGTTATTGTTTTTGTTTTTGTCATTCCAGCCAGCATGCGTAAGGTATGGTTTAACGATTCTCGTAATTCTGTGCATTATATGACTGTCTGGCAATATGCTTATAAGCAAGCCCGTAAAGGGGAGTGGGAACAACATGCTAGAGATTCTGTTCGTTTCGCAAGACGAGTTGAAATCGTCAGCAAAGTTATTTCACCAATATTAGAAAACGAACATCGGACATTTGTATTTGCCACACGCTCTTACCATAATGTGCCTCCTTCAATTGATTGATTGATTGATAAACAATTGTTTAATTGAAACTTGTTGATCCGCAATATTTTTGTCCACAAAGTACGGCGAGCAAGACAAAAGTTCTAATTTTATAGTGCGCACCACAACATTTATGGTGCGCAAGGCAAAAAAATGTACCCTGCGCAAGTACTTATCAAAAAAGCAATAACATAAAGAATTTAAACACCTACAAACCTTTAACTTTCATATTTCATAAAAGATAGCAATATGACTTGATATTTTGGTTTTTGTTGTTGTTATAGTACAATAAGTCATAACAATAAGGAAGTCATTCGGAAAAGCCAAAAAGGCATTAAGGAAGTCATCCAGGAAGTCATTCGGAAGTCAAAAAGGCATTAAGGAAGTCATCTAGAAAGTCGTCCAGGAAATCCCTAGGGATAAATCACGTCCCCCCACGTGGGCCTTGCACTGAAGTAGCTGTTTTGCTTTATCGCATTGTTAGATTCATTTAAGTTTATTTATAAACAGAATCTTTTTTACCATTTGGTTAGCATTCGAATTAAAATATACTTCAGTGCAAGGCCCACGTGGGGGGACGTGATTTATCCCTAGGGATTTCCTGGACGACTTTCTGGATGACTTCCTTAATGCCTTTTTGACTTCCGAATGACTTCCTGGATGACTTCCTTAATGCCTTTTTGGCTTTTCCGAATGACTTCCTTATTGTTATGACTTATTGTACTATAACAACAACAAAAACCAAAATATCAAGTCATATTGCTATCTTTTATGAAATATGAAAGTTAAAGGTTTGTAGGTGTTTAAATTCTTTATGTTATTGCTTTTTTGATAAGTACTTGCGCAGGGTACATTTTTTTGCCTTGCGCACCATAAATGTTGTGGTGCGCACTATAAAATTAGAACTTTTGTCTTGCTCGCCGTACTTTGTGGACAAAAATATTGCGGATCAACAAGTTTCAATTAAACAATTGTTTATCAATCAATCAATCAATTGAAGGAGGCACATTATGGTAAGAGCGTGTGGCAAATACAAATGTCCGATGTTCGTTTTCTAATATTGGTGAAATAACTTTGCTGACGATTTCAACTCGTCTTGCGAAACGAACAGAATCTCTAGCATGTTGTTCCCACTCCCCTTTACGGGCTTGCTTATAAGCATATTGCCAGACAGTCATATAATGCACAGAATTACGAGAATCGTTAAACCATACCTTACGCATGCTGGCTGGAATGACAAAAACAAAAACAATAACAGTTAAGCTATTTAATATCGTTTTCGATTAAACATTTTTACAAAATATAGTGTGAGAATTTTTATGTACAATATGAAAAAACAAATTAAATCTGGTGTTTGTTTCTGTATTCACGTACGACTTGTATATGTAATCGGCCCCAATAGATGAAGTTGGTACATTTTGAGTTCTAGATAATGTTGCATCTGGTTTAAGGTCTCCAGAGTATTCAAACTCAGATAAACTTCCATTCCATTTTTCGCTTCAAGTTTGCAAATACCGTTTTCAAGACCATAAACTATGATTTCTTTTACATCTATCCCTGTGTGCTCCATGCCTATTGAAAAATATCTTCTAGCACACCACTAAGTAGAGGAGCTAGTAGAAATGGTAGAAATGCACCGCCATTTTGCACTAATATCTGTTTCTTCTCTTCTATAGGTTCGTCGTGTTCGGCCAGATTCCTTAGGACTGTTTTATGATAAGAGAGTTGTCGTTTCTGATACTTTGATAACGGTACATTACCCTGCAAAGTATTATAGATGCATTCACAAATGCAATGAACTTGTTTATCGTCTAAACATTCTAGCAAGGCGATTCTTTCCTTATCACCTAATTTTGTTAATGCTCGGAGCAGTTCCACATTGTTTTTACTTAGTGTTGTTGCTGCTTCAGCCATTATGTTTTAAGAAATGATAAATTTTTGTCCATTTTGCGTTTTATACTTTGAATGCGCACCGAAAATTTGGTGTTGCGCACCGTAAATGGTGTTGTGCGCACCGTAAATTATGTTGTGCGCACCGTAAATATTGTTGTGCGCACCGTAAATTATGTTGTGCGCACCGTAAATATTGTTGTGCGCACCGTAAATTATGTTGTGCGCACCGTAAGTATTGTTGTGCGCACCGTAAATTATGTTGTGCGCACCGTAAATTATGTTGTGCGCACCGTAAATATTGTTGTGCGCATCGTAAATTATGTTGTGCGCACCGTAAGTATTGTTGTGCGCACCGTAAATTATGTTGTGCGCACCGTAAATTATGTTGTGCGCACCGTAAATATTGTTGTGCGCACCGTAAATTATGTTGTGCGCACCGTAAATATTGTTGTGCGCACCGTAAATTATGTTGTGCGCAAGATTTCTTTCCAAAGTCCACGTATGCAGCTTGCTTGGCCATTAAATATGATCGACAAAACCAAAATGGGTGAAAAATCAAAATTCTCACCAAAAGTAAAATGACTAATCGTGCGCACCGAAAATTTGGTATTGCGCACCGTAAATGGTGTTGTGCGCAACGTAAATTATGTTGTGCGCACCGTAAATTATGTTGTGCGCACCGTAAATATTGTTGTGCGCACCGTAAATTATGTTGTGCGCACCGTAAATATTGTTGTGCGCACCGTAAATTATGTTGTGCGCAAGATTTCTTTCCAAAGTCCACGTATGCAGCTTGCTTGGCCATTAAATATGATCGACAAAACCAAAATGGGTGAAAAATCAAAATTCTCACCAAAAGTAAAATGACTAATCGTGCGCACCGAAAATTTGGTATTGCGCACCGTAAATGGTGTTGTGCGCAACGTAAATTATGTTGTGCGCACCGAACATTGTTTACAAAAAATGGCTGATCAAGACAGTTTAAAAAATTGTTTTCTCACAACATTTTCAGAAAAAAGGGAGTATGTAACAACGTAAAGAATTCCAAACATTTCGCAATTTAAGGTGAAAATAGAAATAGATTCCGACTTAAGTATTTTTGTTTCTTAGTTTTGATTCGTGGACATACTTCTAAGAAACTAATTCAGGAGATAAGATGTTTTCGTTTCAAAAATGACAAAATATATACAAAAGCATAAAATGTTTTGCAACAGAAGGACATCCAGAAAAGCTAAAAAGGCATTCAGGAAATTATCCTGGAAGGTCAAAAAGACATTAAGAAAAAACATCCAGAAAAGCCAAAAAGGCATTAAGAAAAAACATCCAGAAAAGCCAAAAAGGCATTAAGAAAACAGAAAAACCAAAAGGGCATCAAGAAAAAACATTCAGAAAAGCCAAAAGGCATTCAGAAAGGCATCCAGGAAAGCCAAAAGGGCTTCCAGAAAGGCATCCAGGAAAACCAAAAAGGCATTCAGAAACCAGGAAAGGCAAAAAAATCTCAAGGTGAAAGCCAAGGACGTTCCCAAGGTCAACTTCAAGGTCATCCTCGGGGATCCTTTTCAAGGTCACTTCGCAAGGTCAACTGCAAAGTTAACCTCAAGGTCATCCTCAAAGCCAGATCATCCATAAAGGACAAAATGGCATTCAGCATCCAGAAAAGACAAAAAGGCGTTCAGAAAAGCCAAAAAGGCATTAAGAAACCAAAAGGGCATCCAACATCAGCCCTAAGGATAAAAAACACGCCCCCCACGTGGGCGGGGTTAGTGACGTCAAAATCCAAGATGGCGTCTAGCCAAAAAGGCATCCAGAAAAGCCATCCAGCATCCAGAAAAGGCATCCAGCATCCAGCATCCAGAATCACCCCTAAAAATAAATTACCCCCTCCAGGATCACCCCTAAGGATAAAACACGTCCCCCACGTGGGCCATGCCCCCCCACCGTGACGTCAAAAACGGGGGGGGAACAAGTGTCTCCTTTCTACTGACGACATTTATGTGGAAATAAGAACAGCAGAATCCTACACATCGTGAATCTTCATTACCTACCTTATGTTAACAAGAAATAAATTTCAAGTTCCGGAAAAGATACTTTCGAAAAAGGGTATACAAAAATCAAGATGTCAATTGTTGTTGTCGAATCTAATGGTGCATACTAATACTAAGGAGTACCTATGCTTCTGCTTTTCAATATCAAAAAGACAGATGAGAAAAGATAGAAACACAGTTACGATAAAAGATGGTTAAGCTTTTTATCACGCAAATTCGTCGTAATCTATTGTATTTGAGAAGTTTACCAGTTTACCATTTCGTATGGGGAATACAACAGTAGTTCAATTGAAAGATTTCAGGCGGTGGGCTGCATGTAAATGAAACGTATAAATTAATTTTTTAGTATTACGATGAGATTTCTCCATCTTGAACTTCCTTCGGATGTAGAGCCTACTGCAGCTGCAGTGTGCGCCTTTTTCTTCCTCGCTGAAGAGTAGGCCATGTTGTTTCTAACATTCAGTGAAATATTTCTTGCATATGGTGATTCCATTTTTAAAATTGTTATACCATAGGTTTGAATATTGAGTTACTTAAAATCAAAACTGATTACGAAGCTCTTGACGTGGAATGTCTTAACCCGAGCTTAACCGTAGCATTTGCACTGATCACAAAAATTGCGTACACTATTGTCTATTATTAATGCAGATAGGGTTGTTATATTCCGTCCTCCTACTTGGACGTAACACGTACCGAACGCTTTTTTTCAGATCATTCATAGATCCGGCATTGTTCATCATGGCGTGCTTCGCCATTTCCATAAAACTGCCCACAGTAACAGAAACAAAAATATGATCGTTGAGAAGAGAGATAGATACTTATACTAAATGTTAAAATACCTAACTAACGGCGTCACTAACGCCCGCCGCACCCTAAACGCCATTCGTCTATTTCATAAAAAGTAGGCAATTCTGATGGACAAAAAGTTGGCACCCCCACAATCAGCAATTCCTATCTAATAATTAAGGAACAATTAAAGACTAATTTTGGAACACAATAAAAAATTTTGGAACGCACATAAAGTCAGGAAGCGCGATTTTTGGGTGGGGGTGCTACCTTGGTGTCAAGCCAGCGACCTTCTCTTTGGAATTTGAAGAAAAACGAAAGATTTCGATGGAATATTTAAGGAATAATTAAAGACTAATTTTGGTACACAGTAAAAACTTTGTAACACAAAAATATAGTCAGGAAACGAAGTTTTTCGTGGGGTGCTAGTTTGATGTCACACCAGCGACCTTTTTTTTTTGGGAACTTAAAAAAAGTCCTATGTAATAATTAAGGAACAATTAAGGACTAATTTTGGAACACAATAAACAATTTTGGAATGCAAAAATGTAAACAGCAAACGAAGTTTTTGGTTGGGGATGGTAGCTTGACGTCAAGCCAGCGACCTTTTCTTTGAAATTTGAAGAAAAACGAAAGATTTCGATGTCATAATTAAGGCGCAATTATAGACTAATTTTGGGACACAATAAAAAATTTTTGAACGCCAAAATATTGTCAGGAAACCAAGTTTTTCTGTGGATGTATGCGTCACATCAGCGACCTTTTTTTCCGAATTTAAAAAAGTTCTGTGTAATAATTAAGAAACAATTAAAGACAAAATATTGAAACACAATAAAAAATCAAATTTTCCCGTGGAGTCCTAGCTTGGCGTTTCCATCCCAAAATTTTGTATTGCGTTCCAAAATTAGTGTTTAATTGTTCCTTAATTATTACACAGGACTTTTTTTTAAATTCCCAAAAAAAGTCGTTGGTGTGACGTCAAGTTAGCACCCCCACGAAAAACTTTGTTTCCTGACTATATTTATGCATTCCAAAATTGTTTATTGTGTTCCAGAATTAGTCTTTAATTGTTCCTTAATTATTGTATCGAAGTCTTTCGTTTTTCTGCAAATTCCAAAAAAAAGGTCGCTGTATTGACGTCAAGCTAGCACCCCCACCCAAAAATTGTGTTTCCCGACTTTATGTTTGCGTTCCAAATTTTTTTATTGCGTTCCAAAATTAGTGTTTAATTGTTCCTTAATTATTACACAGGACTTTTTTAAAATTCGCAAAAGAAAGGTCACTGATGTGACGTCAAGCTAGCACCCCCACGAAAAATTTCATTTTCGGACTATATTTTTGAGTTCCAAAATTGTTTATTGTGTTCCAGAATTAGCCTTTAATTGCCCCTTAATTATTGCATCGACATCTTTGGTTTTTCTTTACATTTCAAAGAAAAGGTCGCTGGCTTGACGTCAAGCTAGCACCCCCATCCAAAGATTGCGTTTCCCGACTTTATGTTTGCGTTCCAAATTTTGTTATTGTGTTCCAAGATTAGTCTTTAATTGTTCCTTAATTAGTAGATAGGATTTTTCCGAATGGTTGATTGTGGGGGTGCCGACTTTTTATGCATCAATTCTGTGCATACCTACCACTTTTGTCAGTTCGTCTCCCTTTTTTTACAATTAGATGCAGCTGTACCAATTTAAATTCAATAATATGTAAAATATAAAATAACTGTTTGTTATTAAATATGCTATTCTAGATACAGGTTGATTTTATTTTCTTTTTCTGCATTGATTTTCAACCAAAATGTCGCAGGACAGTGTCGCATAAAAAATATGAAAAGGCGCAGGTAGGTAACTCAGAATCGGGGTGTAACACCTTGAACTGGAGGATTTTAAATTTTGTTCCCTCTCCATATTTAATTTTCATGTTTAATGAAATAATGCAAATCTCATCATTCAAGTCCCACTTTAGACGTAGCTTCGCAACACCTATGAAAAGTGAGTGAAGGTGTAAAATTCCAAGAAGAATGAACTAAACACGATATACTCCCGGTCCCGGGACCGGAAATCAATTTCTGTTTATTGCGTTTTTTAAACAGGAACGGGAATCGGTTTTTTTAAATAATTGTTTACATAAATAGATTAAAAAAATTGCTGGTCGGATGTTCAATTGTAATTCGCATAAGTCACTCAATGTAAATGAATTATTTGGTAGCTTTTATGATTGTCCTGTAAAATACGAATAATAAAATGAGGGAGTCAATAAAATTTTAATAAAGTGACCAATCAATTACGAACACAAAACACTCTCCTACAATATACGATTTGGCAATATTGCGCAATAGACCAACTATAGATTTTTCCTCGTGGAATCTTCGCTGACACACTCGTCGTAGTGGGGCAAATTGCGCATTCAGATCGCTCTGTCCCCCCAATTGCAAATTTATATTAGCAAAACATTCCCAAGTTGTTATGTTCAAGTGTAGCTTTTTGTTTTGAATTATTAATCGTTCTCGGAAAATGGTTTCTTCGAACACGTACAAAAGAAAAATTTACTATCATCAGCAAGGTCATCCTAAATTTTTTGGCAATCACAAGGTAGGTAACTGTTTATTTAGTAGAATTTGTAATTGTATTAATCACAATGACCTCGAGAATATAATTGCCATTTACAATCTCCCAATTTGATAATTATTAAATAATATGAAGGTATTTGTACTTCTCCAAAGTAGTAGTTAAGTATTTGACAATGACATTTTTATTTGTCGTAGTCTGCAGTCTTATCAAACTGAAAAATAACCCTTATTGCAATTTTATGGCATAGACTAAACGTAATGACTTAATTTGACAAACCCGAACAATTTCCGTACATAATGAACATCGAAATGATGAATTTCGTCGTAAAGTCAAATATGAACATATTATGCAAATTATTAATAAAAATCTCTACAAGGTTATTGTGTTTGAATTTAAATTAGTTTGTACACCTTCCTCTTAAAATAGCAACCGAAATAACTGGTTAGATTACTTTGCAGTGTAGTTGTTGGGTTATTGTTCTATTCAAAACTAATAGGTTTTAATGTTTAAAAGTTGTTCCGAGAATTTTATATCTAGTATTTTGATGAAAATTTGATTTATTCTTGCGTAGGCATTAAAAAATACAATTTGTGCTGTAAATTTACGTTTCATCTGATGAATTATTATGGCACTCCATATAACTTGATATAACCATTAAAACGTTAGGAAAAGATTCATTCATCGTGAATAACAATTTGAGCCTTTAACGCGATATAAGGGTTAGTTCACAATTCACACCAACGTGCGTTTTCTTTCATCCAAGCCCTTCGCAAGGATACTTTTTAATAAACACGTACTGTGCTTTACTTGCCTGTTTTTTGGGCGTACAAACAGATTCAGGTTCTTTTGTTAAGCAGGATCGTATAACCTTTTGGATCCTTGTTTGTGTGAAAATTTTATAAGATAATACATCACTAAGTATACCCCCTATAGTTAACATAGTACCGACCCGCTGGAGCAAACATGACATCAACATTAAAATGCGAAAAATCCCTAAGGCACTTGGCGCCAATTTAAAATGTAATGATTTAGTGGTTTTCCCTTATGTGAGGTTAATTTTTCATAACAGATGTGATTACATAATTGAACCATTGAATATTATTCAATAATTAAGCCTAGAAAATTTATAAAAAATGTCAAACGAATAAGTAGTTCAGCTTCACAGCCTTCATTAAATTGCAAATTATACAAATTGAATGCGAGCAATTCACATTATTTTAAAGGATGTATTTAACTTAAATACGTAAATTACTGTAAGTATACCTATTCTTGTTTATGAAGGAAAAGTAAGGTAAGTAGAGTCCTGTTATATATAGGGACTCTATCACTAAGGAATCCCATGCGTCATCTTGCGACGAGTCTCCGAATTTGACTGTGGTACCATTCGTTATGGTTTATACGTAAGAAGGGTCCATATTCAGTATGACTGACCCCCCCCCCCCTCCCCGTATAGGCCATACTCCGTTGAACGAAGCCCATGCTACACAGCGAATATTCCACCTTATTACAGTTTACGATCTGCATTAAAACGGCATATCCATCTTGTTCAGTGGTTACGTATGCTGTTTGTAATTATTTTTTATTATCAGTACATGGATGAACACAAAGAGATACTGTATAAGGACGAAGTTCAACCTTAGGTACTAGAACACGCTCGAGACCACTACTCCTTTAAAATGTAACCAGGCTTATCATAGGCGTAGGCAATGACCTATTATTTTACCATTGTTAGAATTGTTCAAAGAAGATCTAGATTTCTCCTTCAAGTTGGATGCTGTATAATCATCTGTGGGATTTTCGAACAAACATCTGCATACATATTAATCGGCGCTGAGGTTGGTGTTGATTCTCTGATGTTTCGCATACATTACTTCGGAAATGGGTTTTACACAAACCAGAGTAATGTCGAATTACTGTTTTGTTTCTATATACCTACAGATATTCTGTTCGTTTGGTGGAGTGAGTGATTTATTTACCAAGCGCACGTTTTCATTAGAAATTAGAACCAACCTACCACAATAATGTTTTAAGAACAGTATTCGATATTGTTCGTAATGTGACTTTATTGTTAAGAGATAGAAACCAGGCTACATTTTAAATCTTTTTGGTGATGATGTGATGGGAAGAAAAATGAGAAATGAGCAAAAGCCTTAAGAATTGCCTTTTTATTAGAAAAGTTGAGTTGCAATATTTCCTTACTTACTGGTAACACAGAATTCTCAATCTCGACCCATTCAAAAATTGCAAGGAGCTAGAAAATTTTACTTTGGGATGATATTATAGTTGAATACAACTAAGAAGGAATCTGCATTATTTTGAATATTCATAGTTAACAACCCTTTAATTGCTTAGATTGACCTTTCAACTTTTCCATTTGAACGCAAATGATAACAACTAAAGTAAGTTACTGTTTTTTTTCCGAAAATTGAAATTCGTTAAAACTCCCACGAAGGGAAAACCATTATCAGAGAAAATTGCAACAGGAATCCCATTTACAAGAAAAATATTTTTCAATACAGAAATTATTGTATTTCCACTTTTACTTGGTAGGTATATTATGGACTACTGCAAACTTTCTGTAATAATTTACTAAAACCAAAAATTCTTGATACCCTAAAGTCATAATATCAATGCCAATTTTTGCCAAGTGAGTTTAGGGATATAGTGGGGTTGTAGTTTTGGAGTACATTTGACAAATTGTTACGATAAAACCATTTTCTCGATGTCCAAGACCATCTTGGGTAATAAATGGATTCGTCTGTCAATTTTTTACACGATTTAAACCTTGATGATACTTATGAAGCAGATTTTTATGTAGAAGAATGTCGCTTTTGATTCGCCAATATTTTTTAAGTTCAGAAGGAACTTTTTTGGCCAGCAATTTAAGGCATAAAATTTGTTTTCTTGTAAAATAGGGTTAGATTCTACAGTGCTTCAAATTTTTTCTTCACTTTCAAGACGAACCGCAAGAAGCGAAAAATCTTCAAATTTGAGTTCAGATAGTCTGTATAGATCGTTTCCTAAGTAAAGAATGGCTGCGCAGAAACCAGTTTTGTTATGAATGTCAATACACTACCTAACTGAAAAACTTTTGCATTCATCAAATTCTGAATTTATCCGACGCGCACCTCCGCATTCTTTAGTTTTGGAACGAGCTTTATAAATATTTTGTTTATTTGTATATAACTGTTTACCCGTAACAAAGGTTAACGTAAAACGGTATCTCAACAGCCTAATTGCTAATCTTTGAAGGCTTGGAAACATTTCATCCAGAGGTTTTTTGAGAAGCCCCAATAGTAGACGATGGTCACTTTCAAATTTTAAAATTATCTGGTCCAAATAAATAGTAAAGTGTTCACACCCGAAAACCAGAGCCAGAAATTCTTTTTCGATGTGGCTATATCTTGTAGTAGATTAATTGTAGATTTGTCAGTTACTTCCCGTTGGAGTTGGAAAATGTTAACTATCGAAGAACGTATTTATTTGATTAAATGTTATGGAATTGGTATTTTTACTAATTTTATGTTCTTAAAGAACTTTTTCTGTTAACAGGGAACTCTAAAATGCAATAGGTAAATGATACTGTTCTGTTGAAGTATTTTCATGTTATCTTAATTTGTGGACATTCTGTACATTTAATCTCAGATTTTCTGATGGTGAATTTATCTACTCAACAAGCAGAACTTTTTATAAAGAATGACTTTTTGTCGTAAAATCAATAATAAATTTTTTTTCCTCTTGTCAACTACATCCGGGGACACACTGTATTGTATAATATGTATATAATCAATGCCGTTACAAGTGTTTTTCATTTTTCGGAGATTTCATTTCCCGAACTTTTTGTTCGTCTGCCCAAATTACTTCCCTACTTATTACATGTTCGAGAATTCGATTTTTTTCCGTAATCGAGGAATTTGATTTTCATATAGCTGAAACTAGAGGTACATAAGAATTGCGTGTTAGAGAAGTACCTACCTATTTCTGATAGTTTAGTGGAAATGCTGCTCAATTTTTGTGAACAGTGTGAAATTGAACCTTAGTGATTCCTTTTGGACACAAGTGTTCTCATTACTCATTTGATTGAATAGTTTATGCTTTATAAAACTTTGATTTATCAAATTCCTTTACATTTCTCTACTAAATTTGTAATTGCTTCGAAGGGCGATTATGCAAATCAAAATACACACATACACATCTTTATTCATGTACTTGATGTTTATGTGATGAGAAAATAAGTATTAGTGACTTATATCTAAACACATTGAAAAAAGCACTGAAACTGTGCAACTTTTCCATTGCAAGAAGTTACAATAAATCTGAATTTAAAATTCAAAACGATAATAAATAAATTGAACTGCGTAAGCATTTAAATAGGAATGTTAATTATAAAAAGTTATACCTACTAAAGAAATTACTATAGGTAGGTACTATTGCTATTATTATGATTTGAACCAGTTATTTTGTGGAAACAATTTTATGTTTATTATTATACGTAAATAATAATTAATTATAAATGACTACTTAAATCTTTTGTTCCCAATTTCCAATTCATTTAACAAGAAAATGGTCACGTGGATTATAAAGTCTTGTAAAAAGTACCACATCTTATACTATTTTTCACTTATTCAGATACACAAGTACAATCATAAAGTGTACTTTATCTTATTTATTCTGTTCCTACAACCATTATTTTTGAAAGAAAAAGGCCGTCTCAAGAAAGTAAAGTAAGGTTGTGTTTGGTTCGAAATGATGTTCTTACTACCATAAATTAGATTCTGTTTTTCTAATAAATTTTCTATATGAAGAAGCATTTCTATGAAACACGAATTTGTAAACACCGTTATACATACAAAGGAATCTAAGTCTTAAAATAGAAATTTCAGGAATTAATGGAAAATTTCCAAATCGTTTTTTTCGTGTATAAAAACTGTGGAATTTTTACTGCAAACATGTATGAATGGACGAAAAATAGTCGAAATATGGATGAAAAATATTGATTCTTATTCACATTTAGTAGAATTTATTGCGATGGTTTTTCAAATTTTCGAACACAACACATCTTTTGTTATGCGGATTTTATGATTACCGAGATACCTTTTATCTTACTTATTTTCATATTATAGTTATTTATGTATCAAGGGAATTATAAGGGTCTTAATTACCGAGGGTAAAGTTTGCGTCCCGAGGGCCTTGCGCCCGAGGGACAGCAATTACCCGAGGTAATTGAGACCCATTAATTCCCGTGATACATAGATAATTTTATTTCTGACCGAGTTTAATAAAATTTGTTCATTTCCGGTATATTTGATTCAGGTATCGTCGATTGCAGTTTTGGTTGTTGCTAGGTTACTGGTTCATAAAAGAGCCGTAGAGGGAATTATAGCGTCTTTATATCCCAAGGGAGTTATGACACTCTTTATTGGTATCGTAACTATGACAATATAAGCTTATAATATCACTGTCAGAAATAAAAGCCTTAACGATATAACAACGAACAGAATAATATGTGAACATAGGTCAATTAGCATAGCATGTATGTTCGTGAATTATAACAAATTTAAGATTATCAAGTTTTGTTTTGTTTGTCATGAGTTATAAGTTGTTATAACTCTTACAAGTTAAATTTTATAAGTACGTAATATACAAGATAAAAATATTAATAGTAAGAATACAAATTGAAAAATATGGATGAAATCATAAATTTAAATAAATATTTCATATGTACCTAAATCAATATTTTTGACAGCCCTAGTAGGTAATAACATTTTTTTCCAAAATCATTAAAATATAGGTTTGACATAAGTATATTGTGAATTCTTTGCTTAATTCATGAAATTATAACTGGGAGATGATTCAATTGAACATATCGTTAATATACCCTGTTCAAGTGACCAGCCGTTGCACGTCATTATTCGTGTACCAATACTATAATTATAATTTACTAAGTAACTTTAATAAAATTTGCATTAAAGCCAAAATGTCATCGTAAGTACAGTTGGTATTAAAAGTCATTAATCGTGTAGGGTTAGCGACCATATTTTATCCTTTTCGCACACTTTGCAGTTCGTACTTACAACTTAAAACGTAGTGCGAATATAAACTCATAAAATATCTCGATGTTGTCACGTCAAGTTTTGTTTACTTTGTTAAATTCACCGGTACGCACTTAAGCTATTTTTTTTTAAATTGCCTTACTAAAAACAGTACATATCAGTACTCTTATTTTGTTTATGTCTACATTAGTTGTTGTATTTTATTATTACATAGGTATACAGTATCTATTTGTTCCTAACCTAAAAATGTCAGTTTGACAACACGTACATTTGACAACGCTGATTACACGTCATTGATTTAGTAAGTTTTAAGCTATGACGTGCAACGGCTGGTGACTTGAACAGGGTATATTTAGTTACAGAGAGCCCAAATTAATACGATATTCCCCAAAGATGATTTTCATTGGAAGTATCACCCACAAAATCATTTTAATTAAAGATGAAAAAGTTTGTAGGTAAATATGTTTGTTTCTCCAAAATCCCCCTTAAAAATTACTTTTCGCAATTTTTGAGATTATAAGGTTATTCAAAAGTAAGTTCCCAGTTTGAAATGACCATTGCTCTGCTAATTTTAGAGATTCTGAAAAAATAAAAATACCATTTTGTTTGTAAAGAAGCAGGGTTTCTTTTAACGCATCCCCTCACATATACAATCCTGTAAAAAGACTATCAAGAAACACTTTTGGTGATCATGTAATTAGTAGACACTTTTCAAACGGATGGCCTCCTAGCCTACCAGATCTTACTCCAGCTGACTGACTATTGGTTATGGGTTACCTCAAAGGAAGGGTGTTTCTTAGTAGACCTACTACTACTCGTGAGGAATTGAAACAATAACAATGCATATCACATATTGAAAACATGCCACAGTGCAGTTCATAGGTAACGGTAACATAGAGGAACGACTGTAATCTCGTTGAACAGAATAGAGGTGGTCCTTTTGCTTTACAAACAAAATGGTGTTTTTATTTTTTCAGAATCTCAAAAATTAGCAAGACAGTAGCCATTTCAAACTGGGGACTTATTTTTGAATAACCCTATAGGTACTTATCATTGTTTTGCCAAATATTACTGTTCGTTAATGTGTTTTTTAAATATGTAGGAATTGGACGATGTCATTTTTTCGGTAACCCCAATTACGGATTTTACTGCTGTCTTCTTAGTAAAATTTACGAGTATATTCTAATTTTTTAAGGATGTCAAAATATTTGCATAATGCGTTTTAAAAATTTTTAATAGTTTATTCACTCATAAAATACGCAACAGTTTATTTTATTTTATTTTTTGCTTTGATTCTGTAAAAACAGCATAAACTAATTTACAACTGCCTTCCTTATTGACAGTTATTGACAAAGCATTCGATGGAAGAGGCAGCCGTGATCAAGTATGAGACAAGTGAGAAGATCGTATAAAGCTGATATTACGTGCTGTTTTTTCTCATTTGGCCATTTTCTGGGAATAGTAAAAAAGGAATTGATACTAATTCATAATTCATATTGAAGGCTTGTGCACAATATGTGCTTATGGTGACATTGCTCTTCGCCGTGTTAACTGGGGCACCAAAGCAGTTTCCTTCTCGGTGACGAAAGTAGAGAATGAGATGAGGCTCGATGTGCAATACGCATACACAACGGAAAATAATTGGTAAATTTTCATTTCAAAAACTATACCCCTTGATTGGAGATTAGATGAACGAGAGCCTTCACAAGCCTGGGGGCGGGTTTATGATAATAAATAACACCTCTTTCGTCAACTAATTCTAAACAGGTAAAACTTTATGAATTATTGTTCTTAATAGCCTCTTTTTTGTCTGCGTGCCCGTTGGTTTTCGCATATGATCCCTTCAATATGACCTACACATTTCAAACCATAGTTGTCATTATCTTTTCCGTTAAAAGTGTTTGCAATTTCTTTGTAAGTCGCGTACTTCAATGTGATTTAACCAAGTTAGCGATGAATATTTTCCAGTCAACAATACGAGAGTCTATTTTACTCGTGCAACCGCCACAAATGATTTTGTTCTTCCAAATATGTACGCAAATTGTTTTGATCAATATTGGACAGAGGAACTATCTACCATTTCTACAAATCGGGCTTTTGCTTTCTTTACTTAAAAATGTCTAATTTTCGGGACAAAGCTCATTTTTTATAAAAAAGCGCTTTATAAAATTAAAATTAAGCAATAAGTTCGATCCTAAATTTTTGTTTGAAAACCCGCCATGCGTAACATCGCTATATCGTACACTGTTCTGTAGATTTTATCTTGTTCTATGTGATCTCATTTTCACGTTGACCTTCGTAATAACAAAGAATGTTCGTCCTTTTTCCACTTTTTATGAGGATGTACTAAAAATTTCCCACGTAATTTTGCAAAAGTTTAACAACTTAGTTTATTTTTAAATCGCTAAAATAGACGACTTAATTAGTAAATAATATTACAAAAATTAAACCATTGTTTGTTTCATATCTATAATTGAAATTTCCAATTATAAAGTTCATGCAAAAGGGCAAAGTTTTTGATATTCTATGTTTTTCTTTCTGTGAACACCTATTGTAATTATATCCAGTTTCAACCTAATTTGTTGTTCTTGTTTTAAGATACATAACTATAACGAAAGGAAATCATGCCCCGTCCAGCATAATGATTGTTAATAAGACAAATACCGAAACCTGATTGGAAAATTTGTTTAACATTCTTCCATATAAATCTAAAAACTTCAGTTTCAGGAATTTAAGTAATAGATATTTATGCTAGATAATGTGTATAAAGGATTTTTTAAGATGGCAGCCATTTTAAATCGGATGATAATTTTTGGACGCTACAATGCAAATATTTTTTTCTATTTCGTGACAGTTATAGCTTTATACCCGTACTGGAAACGATACGGAAAGAAGCTCTGTTTCCGTACTATTACAGGGATTGAGGGATTTAATTTTTTTTTAAGTTTGCAACATTAACTGTCAACCAAACCATTATTAGGTATTTTTTAACGACAAGACTATTTTACTTTTCATTACAGTTAATTTGGATATTTAAACGTTAAAATTGGAACAAAGTTAAAGAACTTTATAGGTAAATATCTGTTGAATTCAGAAACTAACAACAAATGACTACAACTTGAAATTTTAAATTTGAATTGTCAAATGTCACAATTGCCAACATAATTTTAAAAAAATCACAAAAACAATTTTATTGTCTTTATTTATTAAAAATTTTAGAGTAGGTAAGTAAATACATCAGAAATAGAAAAAATAGTAAGTATGAAAAAAACACGTGTCACAATTACTTTTTGCCGCACTCATCCCGGTTTTCGTGCGGCTAAAAGTCTCATTGTGACACTTGTTTTTCAATGTACTATTTCAATACACGAGACTTGCTTAACTGAAACGTATCTTTGTTCCACGAGTTGTTCCATAAATAAATGATTAAGAAATATATGTACAAGACGCGCACAAATGATTTGAACAGTTTCGTGATTATTTTGTATTAGAGACATGTAAGATAAGTGTCCTATGTTTCATTTGGGTCACCACCTTCCCTGCAGAAGGCGGTTGCGATTTAAACTACATTCCTGGTAGTAAATTTGAATGTTTTGTTAACTTACTAGTACCTAAATAGTTTAAAAAAATGATACCAAGTTTCGTCACCAGAAGCCAGCAATTATTCACAAGAGGAAATCATTGTCATTTTGGCTGTATCCCCTGAGATTTATAGCAAAAACAAGTCCATTCGCAAGCATTTTTGGTCCTCAAGCAAAAGAGAGGAATTCATTGTGTAGAAACTATGGTGTAACTTGAAAATCCCTTGAATCCCATAAGTCGCTCTAACAACTCATCGTCATTTACGCTTCCAAAACCGGAGTATTTTTGAGTGAAAATCCTCTTCAAAACGTTTTTTTGCTTGCTGACTCTTCCCTGTCATTTTCCTGAAATGAAAACAAAAGAAACTGGGCAACCTACAAAGTGTTGACATACATTCACCATGGACAGATATATCATTTACTGCACAATATGAATGAAAAACTATTTAGGGGTTTATTTATACAAGTAGGTACCTACCTACTATTATAGGTTGCTTTGTAATTGGCAAAGAAATGCAATTCTTGCCCGTATACTAAGTTGAAGGTTGCCTGTTATTGGTTCCTTCAACACACAGTTCTACAATTGGTAGGTACGCCACTATTTTTTTTATCATAAACATTTTACTTCTGTACGATTTTTCAAATAACAAAAATTGTTGTTTTGGTTCATTTGATGCCAACGATCCTCTGTATTTACCGCCGTTTTGTAAGTAGGACCCAGTAAATTATAGCTAAGTAGTAATAACACCATTTTATCGTTATCGTTGTTCGTGGTTTGTATCATATTCGCTGTTTAATTAGGCACCCACATTCGTACATTTTCAGGTTTAAATAGGTACATGTGGCAATTAATCCCAAATACATGTAATGTGATTGTATAACTACAACGTTTAAAAACCATGTGGTTCTGCTTTTAAAATTAGTTTCTTTTCTACTTCCACGTAGCCGGTAACTTTTATATTATATTTGCTCATAGACTCAGATTGTATGTGACAACTTTTGTGATCTTTTTAGTTGAAGCGTTGAGTGAAATTCACTCAACGGTTGAAGGTTGAAGAATGTTCTGATAGTTTCAGTGTAAGGTATTCCACACCTTCGTATTTTGAGATTGAGTTTGCTTCAAATCGTAACTTATGTTTGATATGCGATCTTAATATTCATACTTCATCAAATGTTTTAAGACTGACATCTTTGAGTACAGGTGTAGTCACATAAGAAGGCGAGCGCGGCAATGCGCAAACGACGAATTTACGCTTGCTTGTAAAATTTCGCTTAGCTATAAGTCAGTGTCGTTTCATTTTGTTGTTGTAGATATGTTTATTCATCACTAAATATGAACATTAATGTTATTTATTGAATTATAATTACTGGATAATTACATACTTTAGTCATATATAATGAAATTCGAATAAGTTACTGAAAAAAATGCACTTGTGTGAATGCATTTTTTATGGTACGCAACTGACTTGTATTTTTACAGTATTCGGCTTTCGGAGTCATGAATCGGGTTGCGCCGGTTCTCGCCTTCTTATGTGACTACGCCTGTAGTTGCAAAACTGCATTTACAGAAAATTATGAAGAGAAGTTGTACAAAAAGAAGCATTTATTACTAACTATATCTATACTTTTAACTAAGTCTGGCTATTGTTATTTTACGTAGGGAACAGGGAGGCTGCTATTTTTGTTGTGCTAAGAAATACATTATACTATTTAAAAAATAGTCATTTTTTTTATAGGTAGGTAGGTACGCGTCTATCTTAGTTAATAGTTTTATACGAAAAACGGCAAAGAATAGTATTTCTTTGAACTGTTTTTATTAGGTTTCGGTGGTTTTTCTATCCAATTGAATTAGCAAAAACATCAAATAGGTACAGTTTCTCCCAGAGCATTTATCATTTTTTTAATGTTCTATCGTTGTGTGAAATCGTAATGGTGAAATTCAATGGTTCTATACATGTTATTTCTCGGCAAATAAAGATTCAAAGCAATCTGGTGATCTATCCTCTGGCGTCTAAAGAGTGATGCAGCATTTCAAACTAGTTACCGAGTTAGAGCTATTGAAAGAAAGAATGTAGGTACAAATTATAAAAAGTAGGCTGTTAGTGTTACGGCCAAGTATACATTCTATAAGTAACGTAAGACGAGCTTTAGCTCCTCCTTTATCCTATTAATCGTAATTATGGAAACAATTGAAAACTACGAAAAAAGGACAATAAACGTAAAGTATTTCATGAAAATCTGTCTTAAAAGAAGTGCAATATAGGAATGAAAAACAAAGCCGATGCAAGAAGGAATAATAAATTTGACTTTAAATATTCAAAATGGAAATGTCTTTCTATCCTAACATGTATAGGTTCTGGTTTTTCTTAAGAGTTAAAAATCATGTGCTTTTATTCTATATTTCTTTCTTAAGTACCTATAGCAATAGTCTATTTGTTATTCTTTCTGAAATTGAAAACCTGCGAAAACCTATTCACTATAACAGGGTGTAGAATTACTAGAATTGGCCGATGGACCATAGCGATTTCAATGTAAAAATGTAGGTAGATATTTGATTGCTTGCTTCCCTAATTATTTTAGACAAAAAGTCTATTTAACTTTTTGGTAGAGATAAAAATTCTGAATCGACTGATTTACTTATTTTAATTTGAATTTTTCAGAAAGCAAATATTTAGGCAAATAAAAATTTCCACTTTCTCAAAAATCTGTGGTGCCTTGAAATTGTTGACAAGTACCTATTAATTTAATAAAAAAATAAACTAAAATCATTTAATAATTAATTAATATAAGTAATACTATGTATGTACCTTAATAAATAAAATAACTTCATTTAACATGTCTGAATCTTGCTACAACGACGCTCAAATTAGAGAAAATGATGCTCATTGATGGACAAGACAACGATTGTTTTTACGTCAACCATTGCATGGTACCACTATTTTTTGCCAAAGTATCACTTAATTTTCAGTTTTTCATTTTCTTCATTCGATATTAAGTAAAATAAAAACAAACATCATGTACGGATGTAGATTTTTTAATCTACAAAAAAGTTAAATACTTAGCCTTTTTGTCTAAAATAATTAGGGAGCAAGTAATGGAATATTAAGATTTTTACATTTTTACATGGTGCATCGGCTAATTCCACACTCTGTATAATTCGTCATTTTTTAAAACCACAAACGTCATTGTCAAATTACAAAATTCCAAATAGTAGCGTATTGGCAAAAAAATGATGAAATGCGTTTACCTACGTGCTACAGACAAATTTCCTTAACTTATTAGGTAGGTATATTACATTTTCTTTGTGTTCTATTATTAGAAGTGGCTATTGTGTTGAATTCTTTGTTTGATTAAAAAAATTAAGTTTATATAATACTACCTGACTCTTTAATCGCTTCCTGTCCTGAGAAGATTATTTACCTAATTAAAATTGCACAACCGTCCAAAAGCAAAAGTTAAGTTCTATAGATTTTAACAATTATTGTTGTCACTAAAATAAAAATCATAACGCAGTAACTCCCATTAAAAATGTAAGTTTAGGTATTAGAATTCCAATGTGTTTATATAGGTTATATACATATAGGTAGTATGTCCCTATTACCTTCACACGCCGCCCTGTATCCAATTTAATTTAAGTGACCGAAATTCAAGTGGTTTGTGCAGTGCTGCGCAAGTTAATGTATCTTACACGTTTAGGTAATGTCACTTCCATAATACAAATACGTAGATACTGTCTCTTGTTTTGAATCGCATTTTTGTAGTAAATAAGGTAATCTTATATAATATAATTCGCATTTGGTTACCCTAGCTATCAAGGGAAAGGCCATTAGGCGTGGTTTCTGTGTCCAATGAGGATATAGTTCGTTTGTCCCATTTCTAGATTATAATGGCGTAGAGTCGGTGTTTTCTGGCATTCTTCATATCTAACTCAAAAGAAATTCCAACAACTTTAAATCTTTATACGGTTTTCTATAACCGTAAGTAATTGTTGGCTTCGGCCTATTTAATGTTTAATTAATAATAAAAGTTAATGATTCTTTGAAAATAACAGACGCGCGTTATATAAATTTCTATTTATAGAAACTTGTCTACAAATTTCTTTCAGAAAAATATTTCCCTATAGAACCTGTTTTTCCATAATTGTGATTGTGCTTCCCAAAAACTAGATATACCTACCTAATAAATAGTGGTCCTGTGTTTTAACGATGAACAATAGATTCAATTAATATTATACTTTCGTATTATACCTAACGAATATCACGTGATCGAAATATTAATTAACTGAATAGAGAACCATTAAGTTCACCTTTAATTAGTTACTCAATATTACTTCAAATAAAAGATGGCATGGCAAATGAATTAAAACGTACATAAATCAACTCTTAATACCTGTATACAAATTTTATCTATATTTTCCTATAGTATGTGGAAAGTAACGTCACAGCTAAAAAATGTAGCACGTGTTCACCTCCATCTCTTTCATAAATACATAATAGGTATTAGGTACTCGATATTTGAATTAAAATTACAACTAATAAAACATAGTTTTTTACCAAACAATAAAACTGGGAAATATATGGCGATAACGTTTTAGTAATATGTTAATTTAATTATGACATTTTTAATTACCATCTTTTGTTTCGCTATGAACCTATGATGTAGGTATATTTTTGGATTTAATTACAAAAATAAAAAGCTAATAAAATATTTAATTTAGTACTTAATATCAAATTAAGCAATCGCCACTCTAAAAAACGCCTAAACGCGATTTTAAATTGAACCATTGACTGTTTCGATTTGTTATTATATTGATCAAATCATAAGCATAATATTTTAAGTAAAAATAATGTTTTAAAAAGTGTTGTGCAAGTATCAAGTTAGGCATGCGAAAAATGTTTGCAGGGACGATTGTAACAAAGTCATAGTGGGACGGTTGTAACGTCCCAGTCATATTTCACTTCAACATTTTGTAGCTAATTAATCTTTTTGATTCATAAATACCTACGCATTTGGGTTTACAGAATTTTGTATAAAATTTTATTTTTTCAATTTAGAATGCCTAACAGAAGAAAACGATCGACGGAACGTGGTATAAAGCTACTTTGCAGCAGTATGAAAGCGCATATTACTTTTGAGTTTAAGCGGTTTTTCGAAAATTGTTACTTTCGTACCGGATCTCCCCTACATTTTGGAATAAACAAAATGAAAAATGATTTATTTCGACTCTACTTCCTTATACCTTATTCTGTATTTGCGATAAACCCCAAATTCGTAACACAAACCTAAAAACTCTAAAAGCCGCACAAAAACATTTAAAATGTTTAAAGCAAGATCATCATCATCAAAGTAGTAACAAGTCCTTTGCGATTGGTGTAATTAATCTATCGCCCTCCGAATACTAGTTGTTACCAGTTTATTGACGAATTGGAAAATATTCTAACTGATATTATACCTAAATGTGACTAAGTCATTTGTACCGGTGACTTTAATGTACCTACCTACCTAAATATGTTAAATAGCTGTAGTACCACTGCAAATTTCAGTAATATGTTATTCAATGTTACATCTTTATCAAATAAGTTACGATCCTTTTCTTTCGACGCTCGGCCCGCGACATGATTAGCATAATAAATCATTTGTTATTTGGTTTTTCATTAAATTTTTTGCGGAAGAGAGATCTATATCTCAGGAACTAATTCATTACACCACATGGAATCTTTAATACAACAGCTTAAATAAAATGAAGCATGAAAACGGCATTTAAACAGATTTTCATTTACACATTTGGCCTACTTGTGATGAATAAAAGGGGGGAGAAAATCTTATTTTAGGCGCCAATCGATCAAATATAGCTGCAATAGTTGATCGACAAACCGGAAGGTGACAGCTAGTGTTGTATAATTACCTACATGTAATTATTCAAGTATGTAATTTCAATTTTGAATTTATATAATTTATCGAGTACTTTTCATGTAGTGAATGTATACTGTTGGTGTTGCTGAAGTTCTCAATATATGCTATCGACTCAATTTAAAGCTAGGTTAATTATGAGTGCATTGTCCACAAATACCGTCAATTTTGAGTATACCTTCAAACAGCTGTAACTAGCAAACTATTTGTCGTACGAACTTCTGCCGACGCTCATTTTACAGGTACATTAATTATCTTTAAAAAACTATAAGACACTTTACCTACTGTCTACAAGTAGTCAAAACATAGTTATTTGCAAAGAAACGCTTCAAAATGAGAATTTTTCATTATTTCTTCCTCCATCGCCTTATAAGGATTACCAAAATGATATTTCATGCATACATATAGATTCAAAATTTAATTCTCTACAACTTTCATTGTATGCACTAAATACATAGAATCAATAGTTTTCGACTTATTATTGATTTTATTATGCAAAACGAGCAGCGATTGTGTCTTAGAAAAAGGTTTAAATGATTATATCTCCGTCAATATTAATCTTATGGAAATGTTAAAAAACGAAACTTGTTCGTAATTAAATTCTCTAGAACTTTTATTTGAAGAATTTTGCGATGCGTATGGCCATTCTCGAGATATAAGCGAAATACGCGCGGTGCGCGCATGTGTTACCGTTTCGCCGCAAAACAGTCGACATTTAAAAAAAATCTATCTCGGCTCCTATTAGTCGTAGAGACAAAAATAAAATATGAAAATGTGCGGAATTTTGTCAGCTACAATTTTCTTGACGTTTTTGTTTTTTGATAAAATTGATACTTTTTCAGTTATTTACGATAACCTGTTTTTTTTTACATTTTTTGGCCCACAATTTCTCTCGGAGGGGGGTACGGTTGGGGACTTTTGAACACTTTAAAGGGAGCACAAAACAAGCTTGTTCCTAAATTTTCAAAGCTGTAACCATTATTTCATCCAAATCGTTAAACTTCGTCTTATTTTACTGGGCTAGGAAGGCAGTACCAACTGGTGTATGGAACAAAAAGGGGATTAGATGGTAATGAACTAAAATTATGGTACACTCTTAATTATTTAAAAATTGGTTTCTTCGATTCCATTTTTTTCTCAGTTAATGAAAGTATTCCATTCTACTACCATTTCATGTTCTTGCGTTACATTTGTTCCATAATTTTAATACACCCCCATCTACCTCCCCTTTTTGTCTCACGCACCAGTTGCAGTTGTCTTTCGTGGCCAGTTAAGTTTGTTCAACAACAACCAAATTTAATAACTCACATTTCCCGTGCAAGCTATATTGCACAAAACCCAATTTTTTTCTTATTTTAAACGCGTTATTGGACCACAACACTTTTATGTTTAAGTTAAATACACCCGGAACAAAATAAATAAGTAAAGCTGAGATTAATGTGTGAATCTGAGATCCACGATTTCTAGTAGATGCTATACGTAATTAATATGAAAAAAAAATCAACGAAACAGTTAAAATCACAGCTGTAGTAAACACTTCACGTTATTTTTCAATTATGCAATAGGTACACCACACATTAAATAATAAGTATTATTAGAGGAATGGCTTTTTATCTTCATTTGAGCGTAATACCGACACGGTGAAGGCGCCGCAACTTGAAGTAATAGGTATGAATGATTTAGTTTTTTTCTCCTTGATAGTACAATATTGAATATATAGCGTCTTTTTTCAAAAAATGTTGCAGTTTTCTTATCCCGGTATTTAAAATCAGCATAGTACACCTTAAGTTAGTGCGTGAAATCAAACAAAGGGAACTGGTGAGGGAAACTATACCATCTTTCATACCTTCACTCCAATGGATACATCGAATTACAGTAATTCCCAATATTGATCATTTTATACGAACACTAATTTTAATTGCTACAGAAGTCAGGAGAGGAATGCAAACTGTACGAGGACGCGGGGCAAAGAAAATTTTCCCAGGGGGGGGTTCGTGGCTCTGGCGTTTTTTCAAGATTTCGTGCAAAATTTATTTTTATTTTTAATAACTTTTGCTTTTTTTCTTTTCGGGGTGGGGGGTGCCCCCCTTGGCGGCGCCCTTGACGCGGGGTAAACCTTTGCAAAAGAAAACGGCGTAGAATGAGACAAAATACCAAATTTTAAAAGTGGTCGCATAAAATCCACCTGTGGTATTTCCAAAATTAAAACTCCACATGTTAATCGATTGTTTAATAGCTTATTTGCCGTACTATAATACCTACCCTTCTTTCTAGTATAGGTACCTAAATTTCACAATTTCTTCCACATTATTATGCTACTCCTATTATGATTTTTGTTATTATCCATTTTAATATGTAACATTTATCACATTATGTGCAAACTGTGACTACGGATCTGTTTTAGAAATATAAAATTCACTCTTATAAGCGTTGATCAGTCATTAGCTGTGTAAAAAAATTCGTATAATAGTATTTAGCCATTTTCCTGTTCATGTTAATTGTATTATTATGCTGTTTCCATTGATGTTTATACATGTGGATGTGGTCCTTTCAACATTGTAAGCATGATAATGAAAGGTAAAAGGTACACATTGTATTGCATTTTATAGTTTTCTATTTCTATCCTTTCTAATATTTCTTTCAATGCTCGGTTTTCACATTTACCCTTACATGCGTTGCGACTGCTCCATCCTCCAAAAACATTTGGTACAAGATAACTAACTGTTGTTCCAAAAATGAATTACTATACGCGCCAATTTTTTATACATATATACCTATATCGTAGGCCTAAGACAAAAAAGTGAATGTACTTAGTACGCTTCAAACGCTTATTTAAACAGCAAGTTTCACGTCAAAGGAATTATATAACATAGGTACTCAAAAAACCAATTTCTAATATGCAAATATAATCCTACATGTAAGTTTACTTTGATTTATGAGTTTCATTTCAATAAGCGCTTCAAAACAGGAATTTGTCTTCTTTTGAGTTCTATGCACTTTGCTTGTTAAATTGAAACGTATATGGAGACAAAGACCACACTTGTTATTTTTGAAACAGGAGGCAAAAAACTGCATAACTTAGAGATGATTGAACGTGTAATAGGTTCAAGGATAAATCTTTATAAATGGCGAATGCTATTTTTTTTACTATCCCTTTTTTACATTTCAACTAATGATGTAAGATGTTTACTAATTGTATGTGAATGAGATTTACCAATATCGTTGACTTTTTAAAACGTACCTATTCGAAGGGGCTAATTTATTAATTTTTTAACCAACATGATTCTCCCATATGAATATGATCAATCTTTTTTTAATGTAGTTGGCACTTATTAAATGTTTATTGTTATATACTATTATAGGCGGGTAGGAAGGGACGGGGTATAACACGCACGGTTCTTTTTTTAACGATCACTCTAAAAATAGTGCAGAATACATCTGAGAATAATTGGCATTCAGTATGTTTCCTTTAATCCAAAAATAGCTGCAATGCAATTAGTAAATAATGCATATTTTCCATCGGTTGTGACAAAGTTGAAGTCATTCCAAATCAGTCATTCAATCATGACCTCTACCCATAGAGACCAAGGAGTGGTAATTTCGAAATACATAAAGGGAATTATTTTTATAAAGGCACACTTCCAAACTGCCCTAATAAATTTCTTTGAAACATAACTATTAAAATCCTTCTATATACTTAATGGAAAAATTCTCTGGGGGTGGTTTTTAATCCATACCCAAGTGACCACTGTGTATCATTTTGTTACAAGAAATGAAATCGCCTGCAAAGAATGTAGATTATGATGCTCTTGCACGATAAAAGATACACCATTTTGGGTTCGATTTTAAAATTTCGACTTTAAACTCGGAATTTAATAAATTCCGACTTTAAACTCGGAATTTAACAAAATTCCGACTTTAAACTCGAAATTTAACTAAATTAGTTTAATAAATGTTAGAAGTGCTTGCCTTCAGCTCCATGCAATAATACAGATTTTGATTCAATCGTTCCCGTATATTTTGCAACATTTCAGGAGTAATTAGACGGCATTCATGTAACTGCCCCAAAGGTTCCGGTGCAGTGGAATAAACTTTACTCTCTACTCTACATGACCCCATAAAAAAAATCTAATGGGGTGAGATCAGGAGATCGCGGTTATACTGTACTCCTGAAATGTTGCAAAATGTACGGGAACGATTTAATCAAAATCGTATTATTGCATGGAAGCTGAGAGTAGGCACTTCGAACATTTATTAAAATAAGTTTGAATTTCCATAAACTGGTTTTATTAATTAGCACAAGAAAAAATTAACCCTTGTCTTTATTTAAAAATTTAAGGGTTGCTTACCCTGTACCTAAGGGGTGAAACAATGTTGTCAAATGGCAGTAAAAGTGTCTAGCTTCTCTAAATAAAAACAATTGACCTGTCCCCTGCTTTTTTTAGTTTTTAAATGCCTCAAATGCCTCCATTTTTGCAACTTCAATTTTTTGTTAAAAATCAAAAAAACTAAAAAAAAACTAGTGCACTGAATTCAGAAAAGAAAGACCTTTCAAATGACGTATCACTTTCCCCATCATCCCTATTTAAATTTTAGGGGTTGCTCTCACAGCGCTAAAGGATAAAAATCATTTCAGGTTGAAAATCATGACAAAAGTTGTCGCCCTTGATATAAAAATTGACGTGTTTTTGCATTTCACAAAAAAAATTGTTTCTAGCCATAATCCCGTCTGTTACCTTTTCGTTGGCCCAACCTGTATGTAATATGATATTACATAGAGGGTGAGTCATTGAAAAGGAAACACGCCTGTTTTGGGACACTTAGACCAGTTTCTTAAAAAAACGCTCGGGCACGTCGATTTTCTACTTTTGGGGGACAACTTTTTATGTCAAATTTGACTTTGTCAGGTCAACCCCCTAGACCCAGCAACCCCTAACTCAAGAATTTAAATAGGGAAAGGGAGTCGAGTGACCCCTCATTTGAAGCGTCTTTTAATTCTCTATTCGATAGTATGACCGAAATTAGTTTTATTCCATTTTTTTTCGCCCCCATGGAAAGCACCCTCTAGATTAACTAAGGTGGGGGTGTTGTTTAGGAAAAATCCTGAAACACGTCACCTTTACCTTTTGAACGGCAGATTTTGATGTCAAATTTGACTTTGTCAGGTCAACCCCCAACGAAAACATAAATTACGCTAAGGTGGTTGAGAGACCATCATTTTAAAGGTCTCGTGATTCTCTATGTAGCGCAATATTGTTTTTAGGTTTATAAAAATTGAAAAACTGTAGGAAAAAATTAAGACATCAAAACTCAATGTCAGCAGAAGCATTTATTAGTTAATCTACTATCGGAGTAAAAATGCAAGGCCTCTGACTTTAAGTGGTCATAACGAAAAAACTGAGGGGTGAAATTTCTTCATTTTTGGGCAGTACATGAGTCATTTATATATGTTTAACATGTGTAAAAATCAAATTGGTAGAATCAGTTGTTTAACTTTTATTTTAATTAATAGCAATAAAAACGCTGTATTTAGTATTTTCCTGGCTGACGGTCAGTTTTAACTTATCATAAAATTGTTATTGTTTCATAAATTGTTACCAAATTTACAAATGTTGTAGCACACATACTTCTCAAAAGTCGGCAGTCAATAAATATTGAATATTCATATAATTAACTGGTTTTATAACCCCTAACCGAAAATTTGATTATTTTGCAATATACGGTAACTTAAGAAAAAATTCTTGTTTTAAATGCTAAATCTGTATTACTCAAATCGAGCTGCATTATTGCTTTATTGAAAACAAAATTTGTTTTCTTGTAATTCAGAGTAAATGTTATAATTATGGCGAAACAAAGACGCACATATTCCCGCGAGAGGTAATCTACCACATCGTAAATCGTGAGCGGCAAACCACAACAATGTGATTATTGTTTAGCATTGTACAAAACCATGCGCTTCATAGCAATAGTGTACGACACCATCGTCCAGCCCGTACCGCACTTCCCGCAGGAACGCAAGCATCCATCCTTTTTTCCAAATTTCTTTTAAACAAAACATGTATACATGGCATTATTTTTGTGAATCGTGTTAGACCACAATTTAATTGCTTTAACCTTGTTATGTTACTGTCAATATTATTAATATCGAACGTTCAGGTATTGAGTTACACAAGATGTCGTTTTTTCATTATAGCTTTAAGACTAATAAACCAATTGGCCTCAAAAGCATCTCACACCGACAAAAAAGTATACACTTGTCAAATATATAAGTATCTACCACTCAGTTTCAATAATATAGCCGTAATTAATTTTTAAAGTCGAGCGCTTGTGCGATTTAAGTCATAATTAGCGCTTTTTCGCACATAAATTAATACAGAAAATTAACGATGTGTTGCAAAAATCTAAAACTGTACACCTTTTTGTAGGAATAAATGATCTTTTAAATGCACTTTATTTCATTAAATTATGATTGCTAATTACTGAGATAGAAGCTTCTAAAGTCAGAGGCCTTGCATTTTTACTCCGATAGTAGAGGATGCTTTTCATGGGGCGCAAAAAAATTGAATAAAACTAATTTCGGTCATACTGTGGAATAGAGAATTATTAAAAGACGCTTCAAATGAGGGGTCGCTCGACTCCCTTTCCCTATTTAAATTCTTGAGTTAGGGGTTGCTTGGGCTAGGGAGTTGATGTGTCAATGTTATCCAATCCAAAGTTGTCCCCCAAAAATAAAAAATCGACGTGTCCGAGCGTTTTTTTAAGAAACTGGTCTAAGTGTCCCAAAACAGGCATGTTTCCTTTTCAATGGCCCACCCTATACAAGACAATAGTTAATTTCCGAGTTTAAAGTCGGAATTTATTAATTTCCGAGTTTAAACTCGGAATTTTGTTAAATTCCGAGTTTAAAGTCAGAATTTTGTTAAATTCCGAGTTTAAAGTCGGAATTTTATGAAATTCCGAGTTTAAAGTGGGAATTTAGTTAAATTCTGAGTTTAAAGTCGGAATTTAAAAAAAATAACTATATGTGGCCCTTCTACGCCTTCGTAACATTGAATGAAAAAATGCATAAACTGGAACACTTAATTGATATAATCAATTTATAAGACACTGTAGAATAATGCAGATCTCTTATCATTAATGGTGTGCAAATATCCAGTTTACTATAGGTACTTGGCCGAATAATTTGTTCGAAAACCAAATAGTTGTCTTGTCCTAAGAAAAACGAAAGTTACTGTTTATTTCATCTATTTTTAAGATGTATTTAATTTTGTTGTAAATGTAATAATCGTGTGCGTGAATGTTTAGAGACTATTTTACTATTTCACTAATGGCAGTTTAAGGAAGGTTTTGATGTTTAAAGATTGGTTTAAAAAATGTTGTGGATTGTCAAATTACTACCTACCGGAGAAAAAGTTGTAAAAAAACATTTTTTACTAGCAGGATGTAATTGCATATTTGAACGTAGTTTTTAGTTCTGATTAACTTTTTTTAATAACAATTTTCGATATTGTCAAAAATAAAGGTACTTTACTCTTGAGCAAAATTCATATTTGTTGACAAACCGCGTACACCACTGAAAAAATTTAATATCTGATGATTGTATTTTAGATTTTAGAGCATGCAGAGCTTTTTATAAAGAATAACTTTTTTTCGTAAAATTAATAATAAAAAAGTTTCCCATATGTTGCCAACTTAACTAGACACACTGTATAGGTATATTTCCATGTGAGTATAAATTTTTTTTCTATTCACTTCATTCAACGCTCTAAAATAAAAAGTTTACTATCTATTATAACATATAAACGGGGGTACACGCGATTCTCGCGTTTTGCGTGCTTTGGGGGGAGGGGGTATCTGTGATTGTAGGTTGTAATAGCTTTTGTTTTAAAATATCACACCTTGTTGAGCTGGCTTAGTTGCTTGAAAAAAGAAAAAAAATTTACATTTTTGTACCTTTTCAGATTTTTGACCCTGCAGGTATCTGTAATTTAGCAAGTTATTAAAGTAACTAAAATAAAGGATTACATTTACATACTTACATTTGACGTAAAAATCACAAAAATGGGTTGATATTTGGTAAAGATATACGAATTGGTTCCTACCTACTTATACTTAGTAAATTTTTACCAACTATTAAAAAAAATGTAAAATGCAAACTTTTTGGAATAGATTTGAGACCAAAAATACATAATTGCCCTTTCACAATGTTAATTACGTCTTTGCACATAGTCTTTGCCCAAAAATTAACGAAAATATAACAAATTCTGTGTGAACTTCATAAGGATAGTTTAGAATGAATTTTGAATGTAAAAGAACTCAATTTGGACACTGGCAACTTTTTGGGAATACGAATGGCCTTAGGGAGAACGTTTTAACATTCTTCTTTAACTATAGTAAAACTAAAAATACCATATAAAACATAAAATGTACAAATAGAAGCTGGTCTAACGTTGCATAACATCTGTTTTATAGAAAGACCTTCTCTACCTTAAACAGTTTCAAAGTTTTGTTTATTTCACTAACTCAAGGCCTCATTTACACGTATATGTACAGCAGTAAATATGGATTTTACTTCCTCTTAATTACAATATAAGTTGTATATTTAGAAGTATAGTCAAAGTATAGGTATTCTCTTTGGTATAGTGTAACGTAACAATACACTTGCCACCTACTTTCATCAATAGATATTAAGTTAAATATGTAGACAAAAACATTTTTCTCGGTGAAAACATTCGACTATATATGTTACCTACGACATCGTCCATCGTTCAATATCTCTAAATTCGAAATAAGCACACAAACATGTACATTTCGAAAGTTACCGAAAGAAGGTTTCGGGACACATAAATTAGTCTACGATGAATGCTGTTACTACTTTTTACATAATTTTAACCATGAAAATGTTAACGCGAGACATAATAGAATCATTTTTCATCATTTAAATAACTTTTCAACTTGAAATAATTAAATTTCCATGTTATCGAGAAAAAGTTTCCGATACTTGTCATTTTGAAAATTTTCGCGAAAATACTTTCTGGCATCGTTTTAATGTTCGAAATGGGTTAAGGACCTCGGACAGACAAACTTTGCATGTTTACACAAAATTTTCACCCAAAAATAAGCACAAATAGCGAATTCTATTTTACACGTAAATCTCCATAAGCAAACTTTGAACGTATTTTCTAAGTAAAGAAAATATATTTAGACACAAATACCGCTTGAATAAGATGACGGACTTTTATACTAAAATGTTTAAAACTTACTTTGAAAAGAATTAGTGCAGATATTTACGTGGTTTGCGGGACTATCTATAATTGTAGCATTAATTTGTAGGTTATAAATTTATAATAGCTTTGGTTTTAAAATATCACATCCGCATTCGTCAGGATTCGGCGACTGTCGGAAAGGTGCACAGCAACACAAACATATACACACGTCTCGGTTATTATATAGTGATTAGGTACCTAGTATAGGTACGTGTTTAGTGTATTGCACATTGTTTCTTTTTGGCTTCGTGGTGTTGTTATAAATTTACAGTACCTACCTATATATTTCCCACAAACCCAGAGTATTTCCATAAAAATTATATTATGTATATGGAAATGTATGGAAACGTAGTGGTAATTCATTTTTACCACGGGATGAAGGACGAATTAAATATTAAATTCTTTTTTCTAAAACTTTCATTTGATTAACTACATTAACTACATTTTATCTATTAACGCATAGAAAATTTGGGGGTGCTGAAGTAGGTACGCCATAGATAACGTTGTTAATAATATCGTAGTGCAATATTTTTCAACTTTTATGGAATTTTTCCCATTTCTTATTGCAAACAAAAGATTAATAAGCGAACTAACGTTGCAATATTCTCTCAATTGTTTGACAAGGTAGGTACCTATCGCAGTCTCATCCGATTTACAACGATTTTAAGTTTTCTTAAATGGAGATGGACCATTTCCAAATCGAGTTCATTCTATGTAACTACAACATGTTACAATCGTTGCTTAGCAACATTCTGGTTAACATTATAAAAATATGTCGTGAGAGAGTAATTCACCAATACCTGAAAATACCCCGAAAGAAACAGGTGCGAGTGTGTAGTGGTCAGTGGAAGCACCAAAACAAAGACAAATGAGTTGCCTTCCATCAGTTAGTTATTTATCTTGTTCCTATTTTTCCCAGATAGGTGATTTTATTCAGTCTTCTATTCGATTTCGGCTAAAAGTTAATTAACGTTAGGTATAGCAATATTCCCACGTGTGGATTTTTCTCTCTCCATAAAATGGAGAACATTTAAGAAAAATAAAAAGAGTTTCGTATTGGTTTGCAAGTAAGTAGTTCTCACTCTAATTTACGAATATTGATGAACTTCTTTTCTAAAACATTAAATAATGCAGAATTGAGAAATTTTTGTAGTGCAGATAAGTTGAAATTTGTTATTGCTGGAAGCGACGCCATTATGACAATATTTCTATTGTCAGCGCGACACATGCCTTGTGTAATTACGCAAACATTTAAAAACACACCTTTTTATTCATACTCATGTGTCTACGCTGGTTTCTTCGATGTTATTCATTTTACAACATGAAACCCATTTTCTTGCTGTTTTACAATAGGACTACATATTTTTGCGTTTTGGCCAATCCTTCTTTTCTTTTATAGTGTCTAACGTATAGGATGGGTGGTTTATTTAATGAAATTGTCTGATGTTTTAAACTGACATTCTTTAAATTTTAGAACCATATGAAAAAAATAACTTTGCTCGTTTCGATATCATTTACTATATAGTAAACAAGTGGAATTTTATAAAAATAATGGTTTAACCAGTGCAGTCAGTATATTATAACGATTGTTCGAAGTGTACTGACGTCTGTACAACGACTTATCAAAGTACCGTATTAACGATAAGTTAATTTGATTTTCTCTGTAACTGGAATAAAGCAAAAGACAAATAGGTTTTGGGCCAATGAGGGTTTTATCTCCACAATCCGTGTTTCTGAATTCTTGAATTTTATATACGAGGGAGATGCCATTATTATTGAGAATGAAAAAATTAGATAGGCCATGGAAAACCAAAAATGTAAGCTCAGTAAGAGCAACTCTTTACTTGACATTTACCGCTTCATTTGCTCATTTATCTTAAATAGCATTTGAAAAAGGTAGTTTTAAGTTTAAGGATACAAAACAGTAGGTAGCTGGTAAAAGACGTAATATGTGTTTAAATAATTAAATTAGAAGAGAATCCAGCAATTAAATGATTTATTTCTCTAAATACTTACACTTCATAAGTGTAAGTTTTACGTTTTGCTGATCTTTGTCAGCTTCTTCAGAAAAATACATTAGTTTGTTGTAATTTGAAGTAGTAAAATTTGTTGTAATAATTGATGAAGAATTTAACTTCTAAGTTGCGAAAAATTTTGCAAATATATGTAATAATTGTAGAAAAATTTTTGTATAAAGAAGCTGCATATACATTTAATGCAGAATTAATAAACAGGTAATGTGAACGAACGTGTACCTACACTGTACAGGAAGTTTAATTTAAGGAGATCCATGCTGCTGTTCGGTGTTATTTTAATAGTATTCCTAAAGCTGCTTGGCTTAGAGCATATATGTATATAAGCAGTGAAAGGAAATAACGACTAAGTGCATTATAGCAGAAGAGAACTACTTTGAGCATATCTAAAATCAAATTTTAAAAAAGTTACACTCGTTCTTTTATTCTCAATAATAATGACTTGTCCCTCGTATAAATTAAAAGACACATTACAATATTGAGAATAATCAAGTAACTACACGATAACTAGGTGTTTTCTTAAAACAATTAAATTTGTATTAACAAATAAACATTTACATAAACAAACAGAAGCGAACATGGTGCATTAAACGCATCGACAATAAGTACATACCATGTAAATATTTACGGCATACTTATAAACATTTTTGGTATGAGTTGGTAACAACAATAAATCAATAAGATTTAGTTACAGTGTCAACAACGCTCCTCCATTGAAAATTAAATAATGAAAATTAATATATACTTAACCTCAGATTCAGAAGTATGGAATATGGAACAGAAACTTAATAGATTTAATACAAACTTATAAAATGCAATTACCAAAATCGTTGTTCGTAAACAATAATCTATACCATATTTGAAGCTTTGAAAAATTATTATCTCTATGCTCCATTTCATTTAATACGTTAATATTGGAAACGTGGTCAGGGTCTTTTAAAGGCTTTAAAAAATATGGAGATAAGGAAAGAGCTGTTGTGTAGGTAACGGAAAATGGTTTCTTTGACGTCAGGGAATGCTGTTTGCGTCATGCGCGCCCGATCATGATTTTCGGAACCTTTCTGGACTCGCAAGTGAAGGGAGTCGATCTGTGAAAAAAGGAGAAAGTTCGTCATTGCTACGCGTAAAAGAGGGTGTGTTAAGAGTTCCAACAAAAACAAAAGTATGTCGACAGTTTTCACTACCTAAGTATTGGTTAAGAACACTTCATGGCTTTGAACGTTTCTAGCAAATGCAGGTAGGTGTGTTTTTTTTTCAATAATAATCACCCATAATGTTATCCTTATGATGTAAGGATTTCAAGCTCATGAGTAATTATATTTCTGTGTGTATTGAAATTCATGATTCAAATTTCGTTCTGCATATGTGTTACATAATTAACCGGACTTGTAAATAACGTTTTATTTATAAATAATTCTTAAAAGGCGAAAATGGAAATGAAATTGAAGTGCGCTACTCAAAGTATTATTAGAGTCACTCTTGAAAATGTCACTTTCAATACTTGCCTCAACACAAGAAAATGGTGTCTAACAACAACTTTACGGAATAAAAAAGCCTACCATTATTAATATTTACTGTGTTACTGGTTATCCGATTTACTGTACGTAATTTTTTTGCATTTTACTTTTCCTTAGTTATTACGTCATTTAACATGTTGATCTATTGATTTATAAACACGTAGTAGGTATCTAATTGACTAGCGATGCTCAATGTTTGATGTTTTGTCTTCGAGAACAGAGTATGTAACCCACATAGCAGCATACACCGATAACAGAAAGCCGAACAATACACTTATTTGTAGATACAGGTACTCTTTTTATAGGATACTCGAATTTGTTCCATTAACTCAAATGCAGCATACGAAATAATCAAAACGTAAATGATCTACTATCATCTATTTCAAACGTATAAATGTTAAACATTGTTATGAAACGTAATGCGAAAAATATGCCAACTGACTGCCCTAATTATGAATTTGCAATCATCGCCACAGTTAAGTTGATATTTTTTAGTTTCCTATGTTAGGTAAAGTACGAACGGTGAAAGGAATGCGCTTTTTATAGCTTTTGATTAGAGCGAAAATTTAGTTCATTTTGAAGAAAAGAAACCGTAGAAGAAATGAACTTTTGTACCTACATAAATACGAGAGACAGTATCTTAAACTGAGAGTTGATACGTGCAAATTTTTTTTTGATGTCCGTAGCCAAGGAAGAAGTTTTTTCCAACATCGCTTATGAAAATGACACTTTCATCACTCAATGTAGTGAGGAAAATAGGCATTTGCATCACTAGTGAGGAAAGTTCATTTCCATAAGTTGTTTAAGGTTAGTTGTCATTTTGGACAGACAGATGACTGAACTGTCAATATCATAAGTTTAAATCATACATTTTGTATAAATTTTCTATATGTATCACATTAAAATTTATGATTTATTCATTTCCATTAGCAACGTTAGAATACAAAATCAGCAACTAGATTCTTGAAAAAATAGGAGAATAAAATAATTATAAAGAAATTTAAAATTGAGGCTCATTTTTGCGATGTTGGAAAAAATTACACAATTCGTGATGAAAGTGCGATTTTTCAACTCCCAATACTATCCTCTCCTCACTCGCTATCGCTCGTGAATATACAATGTATTGCTCGTTGAAAAATCAGCCACTTTCATCACTCATAATGTAATGTACTATTGTTTCATTTCATATGTGTACAGTATGGTCCAATTTCCCTGGTATTAATTATGAACTTCCTTATTAGTGGGGACAAGCGAAAATATGAAATCACTCACTGTCTCTCCCGAATTCCTTACATTTCTCATTTTACAAATTTCCAAAGAGAACTACTAGGTACTTACATAGAAAAAGAACGGTACTTACTACGTAGCAAATGTAGAAAGAACGTTTGAACTTTGATGTTTTTTTGTTATATTGTCGTACAATTTATGGGTATCTTATTAGATACAAGAAAACGTAACAGTTTAATATTAAAATCAGTCTGAGAACGTCGAATGTGCACTATAAGTGTGGTTATATTTAATCATAAACAATTTCTTCTCGAATTGAACATACATATTTATTTGCCTTTTATGTCATTTTTATCCGATTCTATTATTTATTTTAAAATACCCAGAATTATGTATTAATAATATATGTTGCTTACTTGAGATCGTTCCAAAAAAGGATTTATTGCCGTGCAGTGTAGTGAAAGCATCATCGTTGATTTGCTGCGAATCTATTAAGTTTTGTCCCGATCACGATAACCACCAAAAGGTTTGTAGGTAATAAATAATTTTCATATTTTGTTCTTCCGCTTCAATTTGAACCAAAGTTGATAAATCACACACTTATGTATGTACATAATACGCTAAAGTAGTGTTGTAAATTCTGCAAAATTTGATTTATTCAAATGGGACAAATTTTTCCCATTATTTTGATATTTCCATAGTCGCAAAATATATATCTAGCAATTTAAAGAAAAGGCATTTTTTCAGTTTTATAGACTCACATAGTATAAATATTTTTTAAGTTTTATTTGACCAAATCCAGTCCAGCCCAGTTCGAACTAAAAGTTTACAGTTACTAAACGAGTACCAAACTCAAATGGAGCAGTACCTATCATTGCTAGCAATAAGTTTGAACTTGACTTTTATGTAAGTAGTACGCACAAAAACATTAATCGTTTCTTATTGACTGGCGACGATAACAGGCCTTTAGGTTATGCGGAACACGTATCTTTCAAGCAAGTGATTGAAAGGAGGCACCCCTGTCTAATAGGGTGCATCGAAAAAACACTTTTTTCGATTTCACTATTCCAATAGTGATTTTTTTTTGTGGTTTGGTGTCAAAGTAACGTAAAAAAAAATTGAGGTTGATAGGTCAAGTCCTTCAGGTGCCGACTTGACCCTAAAGTTTTAAAAAATGACTTTTTTTGTAGATTTTTAAAAAATGATCTCCGAGCTGATTCACACTTGCCAATAGGGGTTTTCTGTTTCCAAATGACACTGACATAGCGACAAAAAAAATTGACGGTGATCGGATGTGCCCTTCAGGTGCCGACTTCACACTAATTTTTTCGTCAAAATTGCGAAAATTGAGATTTTTTCGTATTTTTGCAATAAATTGCTAAACACCACCCCTGGGTTGTTTTGACAGTGCAGGCCTTTTAAAATAACTCAAACCTAAGTCTAAAACACTCTGATGTAGTTATTTCGTCTGTATTACTCCTGGTTACGTGTCAAGAGCCTTCAAACACAAGCAAAGCATTCATATAAGGAACCGAAGTGCAACTTTTTTTAGACTGTAGAGAACGGATTTATAGGTGACTCAACATTGTTTTGTTAGGAAGTTGCCCAATGTTCTTTACGCATTTCTGAGTCTCGGACTCAGAAATGCGTAAAGAACATTGGGAAACTGCCTAACAAAACAATGTTGCGTTTGAAGGCTCTTGACATGTAACCAGGAGTAATACAGACGAAATAACTACATCAGAGTGTTTTAGACTTAGGTTTCAGTTATTTTAAAAGGCCTGCACTGTCAAAACAACCCAGGGGTGGTGTTTAGCAATTTATTGCAAAAATACGAAAAAATCTCAATTTTCGCAATTTTGACGAAAAACTTAGTGTGAAGTCGTCACCTGAAGGGCACATCCGATCACCGTCAATTTTTTTTGTCGCTATGTCAGTGTCATTTGGAAACAGAAAACCCCTATTGGCAAGTGTGAATCAGCTCGGAGATCATTTTTTAAAAATCTTCAAGAAACGTCATTTTTTAAAACTTTAGGGTCAAGTCGGCACCTGAAGGACTTGACCTATCAACCTCAATTTTTTTTTACGTTACTTTGACACCAAACCACAAAAAAAAATCACTATTGGAATAGTGAAATCGAAAAAAGTGTTTTTTCGATGCACCCTACTGTCTAAGTATATGAAGGGCTTTTTAATATTTAATTTAATTGTCAAAATTGATTAAAAATATAAAATCTCGTATTATACAAAAATGCTACCATGTAATTAATTCCATAAAAAGACCTGAGAGCTCTGCAATTCATATTGCTAAAATGGTAATAAAATGTCCATTTTGGACGTAATCATCTAACAAAAATCAAAAAAACGATGCATAGGTCAAATTGTATGTAGCATAGTGATCAATTAATGTAAACCTTCTGGTTTTAAATTAAATATTTAAGTTACAATCGTGGTCGAAAGTTGCGTAAATTAGTACCTCTCCTTCAGAACTTTCGACCAAGATTGTAACTTAAATATTTAATTTGAAACCAGATGGTTTTGAGGAATTGATCACTATGCTACATAGAATTTGACCTATGCGTCGTTTTTTTAATTCTTGTTAGATGATTACGTCCAAAATGGCCGTTTTACCAATATGAACTACAGAGCTCTCCTTAGGAGCCTTAACTAAAACTACGAAGGTATTTATTTTAAAGCAAAAATGAGTTACTACTATAGTATTGCATTAACAGGTTATTGAAGTAAAGTAACAAACACGGTCGTTCGACAAAGATAAATCTTTTGATTTGACACTATGTGACTTTTCTGTATAGTGTCGTTTAAATAATACCTATCTCTCAATTTCACAAATTTTTTGTGTATTTTTTCTGATTATTTGTTATTTACCTACCTATACATTTATAGGTTACCTACATTAGAAAATAAAATGAATGAATACAATATTTTGTTTTGGTATTCGAGTTATTAAAAGTGTAAATTTTGAAATCATATGGCTTACACTGGTAAATAGAAACCAATGTACCTACCTATAAATAAACCATCAAACGAATCTGAATTTTGATCAATAACATTCATTATATCGTTTCATTGGCTCAATAATTGCTCCCAACAATATGTCTAAAAATAAAAATCTAATTCATTATTTTTTTTGTCTGCTTTCTTATTATTTTCCAGCTGTTCGTTTACGCGAAAAATTGTTTCTAGCTTTTACACTCTGTAATGGTTTTCATAACAGGTCAGAACAACTTCTGAAATCAAAATTGAAATGTTCTATTTTAGTAACGGTCTAGTTCTAGTACATGCATAATTCATCCCCTTCAATATCGATTATCTGTTAGGTATTGCAAAAGCTTAAAATCCTTTGTCCCCTACAGTGGAATTATCAATAACAAAACTTTATATGTAATTAAAAATTTCGCTTTAATTCGCATTTTTTTAACGTCTGTGAGAGAGCGCAGATCTGGCACTGGCACAGTCGGCAAACACTTTTATAACAAAGCTAGTGTCAAATTTTATTCTTACTTTGTTCCATTTGCGATTATTACCACGAGCGAGAACAATATTAACAATGTCGTTTGAAAACATTCCCTTTAAATTACTTACTTGCTCTGTGCAATTGACAGTTTTATAATAGACTTTTTGAGCTAATTTTGATGATGATGAATACAAAATGTTATCCGATGAAACATTGAGTAGGTAATGAAATGCTTTCTTTGATTGAATTTCTGTAAGACGTTACTTTGTAATATTTAAATACTGCATGGAAAAATGAGACATTTTTGCTCTCAATAACTACATTAATAAAAAAAAATTAATAATTACTTACCTATTGTAAAATTAAGAATTCGATTTTGGTGACTTTCTGGACAAATCCTTCATATTGTTATTTTACTTCAGTGGAGTAATACCCCTTTATACAAATTTTGATTCTTAAAGAATAAAGAATGCTTTTCATTTGAAAATTGTAGTATGTATCTTCCTTGTTTTTGCCGTATTGCTCACGTTTATTCACTGTGCGATATCGCCTGATTATTTCACTCATATAGGTAATATTAACCAATAGAATTCGGTTATTACATCGTTCTCATTCAATGACAGACGCTAATAAATATTTAAGAGTGAAAAGACGAATAGGTATGTGAAAATTAACCCGCGGGTAAACGAAACGTCAAAATTTAATCGCGAGTAAATTTTGACGTTTCGTGTACAGTTTGCATAAATCGTAATTTGATTGAAGATCTTTTTGCAGCGTTTGGGAGATAATTCTACTGTTATTGCTATTTGAAAAATAATCATGTCGATTATCCCACGTGCACGTAAAATGCTTGACAAAATTTTGGTTTCCTTTACTCAAATGCTTTGCTAAACGGAAATACTTTTCGTGTATTTGCCATCCAAAATGTCTCAACTACTATGGCAAATTGACTCAAAATATTTCCTAGCAAAACATTTTTGTGCAGACGTCAAAATTTTATCGACTATTTTACGTGCACTCTATTACTGTTTATTATACCGTTTAATAATAATTGCAGGTTGGATTATCCTGAATTAGCTGGTTGTTTCTTTCGTTGGATGTTTGTTTTTTTGATGTTAGTGGACTGTATTGAAATGAAATTAAAGACACATAACGATTGATTATTTAACACTTTATGATAATGAACTGAATATTATTTTATATTTTGTTTCTAGCTACGTCAAACGTATAGTATTAAACATCAACTTAGACTAACTACAAAAATGTTTCATCCCCAACTCAAGGTGAAACGGAAAAAATAGAGGGGCTCGGTACTGAACAATGTTTCATACGTTAAATGCCTATAAGTACAAGTATGTACATTGTTCGAGGGCACAGATTTGTTTAACGTCCACTTATATACTCTTTCAAAGTTAGGAGCATTCATGATGGATTAAGTGGTTCTTCCATAATAATAAAAAAAATAATAAAATGTCAATATTCTAAAACAATGTTGTTTTAAAGCATCAAGAGTTTAGCAATATTGATTTTGTTCACGCAATTCACACAGTTTTAGCAAATTCATAGTATGTAATTGAAATAAAAAAGAAACGTGCAAAATTATTACAGCATTTGAAATTGCAGATCATATTCTTTTCAAAACATTTATCTGCAATTGCTTTATCAATTAACCAAAACTTACCGAAACGTCGATACCTCAATACTGCAAATTTTGAGTTTTAACTGATATGCAATAGAATTCTGGCAACCTGGGAGGGGCATAGGCTTTATTTCATCGGTTCACGAGAAGGCAAATTATGATCATTTAAAGTTTAAAATAATTATACAATGTTTTCACGTGTTTAGGTATAAAAGTTCGTAACAAAATGTTTTTTACTTCTGTATGCGCAAACATAAGCTTTTTTTAAATAATCTATATATCTACATCTTTAAATAAAATAATTTAAAAAAGTAATAAAGTAGGTACCCCTCGCGTGACAAGAAAAGGCGTTACTCTTTACCCCACGAGCAACTTAAATTTTAAAGACGGAATTGTCGTTTTCGTATAGCCGTTGTAAAAAATACAAAAAAGGACGGCGGAAAAAAAAACAATACATATTAGCCTTGTTTATAAACAAGGATATTAGTTATATCTACAAGTTGTAGAAAAGGAGAAAGACCACGGGCGAAGCTGCCGGTAAGCAACTATAGTTCTTAAATTAATAATTAATTAAAGATTATATACAGGGTGACTGGTTCATAAACGTATATATTGGAGGGCATGTTAATAGAGGTCATTTGCAGTTGTTTTAGCCAAACATGCCTTATACGAATGTGAATAGTTGTTGAGATATTCTAATTTTTGTGTTTTCTTATAAATCCGCCATATAGTCGTACTAATTTAAAAATTAAAGCAAATACAACCTTTTTTTCTGCAATATTTCAGTTTCCCTCATTAGATTACACATTGGCAGACATTCTCTATCAAAAATTATGTTAAATACTCCGATCTAATAAAAATACGAAACCTAAAACCTCCACTTGTATTTTGAAATAACTACTTACGTGTGAATGTTCAAATTGTTCGAAGTTTTCTTTTACAAGTGGAGGTTTTAGGTTTCGTATTTTTATTAGATCGGAGTATTTAACATAATTTTTGATAGAGAATGTCTGCCAATGTGTAATCTAATGAGGGAAACTGAAATATTGCAGAAAAAAAGGTTGTATTTGCTTTAATTTTTAAATTAGTACGACTATATGGCGGATTTCTAAGAAAACACAAAAATTAGAATATCTCAACAACTATTCACATTCGTATAAGGCATGTTTGGCTAAAACAACTGCAAATGACCTCTATTAACATGTCCTCCAATATATACGTTTATGAACCAGTCACCCTGTATACTTCACTTAGAAAAATTTTTCATTTTCCTTGCAAATTTGTTTATCGTAGTCTGAAAGGTTGTCCTACATTTATTGTAACAACGTCTTCAGTACACTAACAATCAATCACTCTGTATACTAAGGAAATCATATAATATAATGCAGTAGCGGTCTCGGTTAGGGTCTCAATAAGGCTTAATTTATGATTATAACATGGCGACTGGTCCAAGGGGTCTATTTACACTTAACCGAACGCATCCACCCATTATTTTCTAGGTACACTAAATGGGCGTTCTTTTCGTGTTCGCCGGTTTTCTTAATGGAATATGGTGGACAGGTAAAAAATTTTGAAACGTTTTTATTAGCATTTTACAGCTCCCCTTTTCCTTATTTATAGTTATGCAACAAATAATAAAAAGTTGAAAGGTTTTTTTTGTTTAACAAATAAAAGTATTGAGTCACTAAAAACTAAATTCCAATTTGTTATTCCTCTATAAACATACCTAATTTATCTAACTGTAAATTTATAATCCCCAGCGTAAAATGCAAATAAACAGAGAAAAGCGTATGCAACAAAAATTTAATAACATGATCATTTTCCGCTTTGAATTTGTAAGTAGTATTAAAAAAAAACCATGTGCAGAATGCAGAAATTTATACATTAGTTAACAGCGCCATGACAGTTGTGAAGTAACTAATTGGTGCATCGCGATATTCTTGTGTCACGTGGTGGTCCTTTGAATACATTGCGTGATCAAGGTTAAACTAAAGCCTGCACCGTTTTGTAAGTTGTGCTGAACATGATTACAGGGGCGGCTTCTCTGGTGAGGCAGGTGAGGCAGTGCCTCACCATGAAAAAAGAAAGAGAAAGAGCTGAATCTGACAATTAAACGGATAAATAAAATTAAATTTCCGAATGAAATTCATTTCATTTTAAAGTAATGTATAAAATTCCCAAGCATAAGCACCATGACCATACCTACTTATATAAATAAAATCATATTTATTCGTCACCGTTCTCATGTTTCAAAATATGTATTGCATTTCTGCTCGACTTTTATTGCCATTGCCAATGCCAAGTGAGGCATAGACTGGAGCTGCCTCTGAGCACTTATACGTAACAGGCAGACGCACTCGGAAGCTGTCTGTATGGGACTTGGCTAATTTAGTAATTTATACATGCGTTGTTAGATTAGAGGCATAGCTCGCTGAAGTAATATGACCGTTTCTTCTCATTCGGTAATGTTAATTAATTTTTTTTAAAATTATGTTTAGATTACAGATTATATTAGTTTAAAACAAAATCAAAATCATGAAACAGTTACGTATTTAATCAAAATATTTATTCCTTAGCGACTTAACGTAGTTCGCTTTGCTTTATTCATGCCGGAAGAGGCAAATCGTCATCTTGCCTCTCTACGTGCTTTTAGGTAACTATCCAGCGATACTTGACCTTTACGATACCGTATAGCAATATTGTATTACATTGAGTCTTTCTGTTCAGATGATTTTTTAAAGAATGTGTTGAGATTGCAGTTTGCAATTTTGGATTTCAATTCAACTTCCAAACAGTTCTTTTAATTTAGTTTAGTAAAACTTTCAAGGTATATCTACTCTCGGAAAGTTACGTCTTTTATTCCGCGCTCACCTATTCTGTCATTCTGTGTACTTATTTTGATCAATTTATGAGTAAATTTTGAAATGGCTAACGAAGGCGATATTAAAAATAGCGAAGACGTGGTAAATTTATTATTGAAAATCGTTTTGGTTCGTTAACATATGAAGACAAAATTTACACAAAAAATGTAGGAAGAACTCGCCCTGATTTTAGTAAATCTCTGATTAATTTAGGAAAACCAAATAGAGCATTTGCTAATTTGTGGTAGCAGAACTGCCAGTGTGTGTTGTTGGGCCTGTGTCCTTTTTTCGGTCAGTAGTGCTGACTGAAGCAGTGTGGTATAAAACGGGATATTCAGACAAAAAATTTATCGCGATTAATTAATAAAAATATTATGCGGTCATGAACTTTTGGGAAAAAACTTAAAAATAGTAAAACTTTTAATATAGACTTTAACTTGCACCGTTCAAAATTTTCATGTTGGTAAGTAAATTTATAGATATTAATTATTATTATTATGATCATAAGGAGAAAGGTTTTTAGTTCCTATTACATGACTTGAAAAAGTAGAAAATCCCAAAGTAATACACAAATTTAATCTCCAAATCATAAATGTTTTTTTAACAATTCATAAGTAGTAGGTACCTACATTTGAAAGATAATTATGAGTCGTTAAATTAGTTCTATGATTAAGTTAAAATATCTTCCAAAAAAGTTGCCTCACCAAATTGTTAACTCACGAGCCGCCACTGCATGATTATTAGAATTTAACAACTTACGTAATCACTTGAATGCTTTATGTAGGTATACAATCTATTTTAAATTTGTTGTATTGTCATTCACAAAAACGAATTTTTTTCCCAATTACGAGGGGGTACCAAAAAATAACCGGAATTATTTTTTAAAAGCTATATATTTTCACATTTTTTTACAAAACAAGGTTATTCCCTTCAAAATACTCTTCATTACAACTAACACATTTGTCCCACCGGTGCTTCCACTGTTCGAAAAATTTGTTATAGGTAGTCATGACTCCTCCCTCGTTTTTTTCTTGGCCTCTTAAATGTTGCCAAATCGATGCCCTTTCATCTTTCATGCCCCTTTTTATGCGTGGAAAAAGTCGCACGGAGTCAGGGCAGCGGAACCATGCAATTTTTAGCCAAAAACTAGCCTACCGTGTGGAAGTGCATTGTCGTGGAAGAGGAACCAGTCTTCTGTCTGCCATCTGACCTGGGGAACAACCTCCTAATGAACTATGCTCTTGGCATCAAAAAAGCAAATCGGTATTGTTTTGATGTTTGATTTGACTGGATTCACTTGATGACTTTTTTGGACGGGGTGACAATGACCTCTTTCATTGGCTTGACTATTGCTTTGTTTCTGGCTCGCAACAGCACCATGACTCATCATCATCACCAGTAATGACCTTTGACAGAAAATTTGAATCCGTTTCAAGCTGTTGCTTCAAAGCACGACTTGTTCCAACTCGACGTTCTGTTCGATTGTCAATCAAAACCCGAGGAACAAACTTGGCAGCAACCCTTTTCATTCCCAAATCTTCGTTTAAAATTCGCTGAACCTAGCTCCAAGGTACCCCACTAATCTGTGATGTGACAGTTGATCAATTGTCTGTTGACGGTCTGTGAGCACAAGTTCTCCAATTTTTTCAACATTTTCATCGATTCGGGCAGTTAATGGACGTCCAGAACGAGGTTTGTCATCAATCGACATGTCGCCATTTTTAAACCGAGCAAACCACTCGTATACTTGAGTTTTTCCCATAGCGTCATCTTTGTAAGCTGTTTTCAACATTTAAACAGTTTCAGCAGCATTTTTACCGAGTGGGTAACATAATTTCAGAGCTGCACGTTCTTCACTTACGCTTGCCATCACAAAAAAACAAAACAAGAACAAGACAGCGCTAGCAGAAAGGATTTCTGTGGATGAACAGAACAAACACAGGTTGACAACACAGGCGGCACTGAACTGGCAATGAGTTGCGCTGTAGCCGCCTATACAAGGTAGATATGCGTACTACATAAGCTCTACCCACGGCAATGCTATACCGGTTAATATTTATTGGGTACCCCTTGTATAACGTAGTGGAAATGCCTTCCAGAAGTATACGTGTCTATGCAAGATTGTTGTGTCTTCGAAAAGCTAAGATTGTAACATGGTCTAGAAGCACTCATTCTGTATTCTTAGCAACGCTGGCGTAGATTCAACTCCTCTCCCATACCCTAAAATCAGACCTCTGCAAACACGAGAAGGATTATAAAGTGCGTTTATCTTTCTTTCGCTTCATTACATGGGATTTTTAATGACGTTATACACATTTGAAGAGTATCGGTGTTAATGTCTCCATCAAAAATGGTGTTACTTGACAATGAATTCAAATCTTTTTTTTCATCTCCTGTTTCAATTGGCAGGGTACAGCACGTTGAAGTGCCGTTCTTCCCATTAGGAATATTTTGCTATTATAACATTATGAATTACGGTTATTCGAACAGTATTTGTCAATTATTGCTAGGTACTCATTTTTTAGTCACCTTTCTAAGTTGAATCAAACAGTGCATTTTGTACAACATAAAATGTTCTGCAATTTAAAAAAGGAAGAATTGTCCGTAGTTTAAAGGATCCCAAAAGAAGGTTGCTGAAAGTGGCTTTCCATTTCTCGTATCATATTGAAATACTATGTATTGAGTTTGAAAAGAACTGGAATCATGTGTAAATACATTTTTCAAATAAGAAAACAGATTAAATTTGATCTTTTTACCTCTTGCGCCTATGCAACATCTTCTGGTGATGTGATATACCCTAGTAATTTCTACTGCATCGTTAATAAAGATTTAAATTAATGTAATTTTATTTATTATGATAATTAAATAAAGTAGGTAGGTACTTACAAGACTGTTTTCTCCAATTATTCTTATTTTTCGGATGCACCAAAAGAACTCTCACAATCAGTATCGAAGCTAAAAAGGCACAACAGGATCATATTTATTTAATCAATTCAAGTCAAAAATTGCGTAATTAAGATTCTCAATCGATATACTCTTAATCAAATTTAAAGAATTTAATGTCACCATCCGAAGCCAAAAAGGCACTAAGTACATAATTCTATTTATTTAATCTAAGTCTAAAATTGAGTGATTAAGATTCTCATCAATATTAAAAAATTTAATCACAACATTGGAGTCCAAATCTTCAGCATCCGAAACCAAAAGGGTACTGCATTCAGATTAACATCCGAATCAACATCCTAACATTCGGTCAGCATCCACCCATGACCTAATAATTGGTATGAGCCACCGTGGCAACAGTGGAGAATTCTAAGGTTAGAAATGATGTTTGTTTATTTTAGTGACAGTGATTGTTTTCAGTTTTCAATTACTACAGTTCTTCGTCTTGTTTACCATTGTTTCTGTTATCTTGCCTTATAATTTTAAGATATATATATCCCCCCCCCCCAAGCGTCCAACCCTTCCATTCTATTTTACGCTTATTCTTATTAATCCTTAAAAAAGACCTATCTTAGAAATTCGAGCTCACAGAACAGACTAAATGGATTGGCAATGATGTTAATTCATAGGGAACTACCCATTTCAAAAGACGAAATAATAGAGAAACTTCCACAACGGCCAAGGGGATTGGATTTTGTATTATAATAATATTTATTTTATAACTTTTTGTAAAACAAATGTTTTTAAAATTGGTAAATCACACCGCACTTTTTATATCCCCTCCCAAGGCTGTAGTCTGCGTACGCCACTGATAAGTGATAAAGTTGTAGGGAAGTGGTCCCTGTTGGTTCGGTTCCTACACTGCGACCTTTTTTTCTATTATACTCGTATGCTGTAAAATAAAATCAAAAGTTTGTTTTGTAATTTTTAAATTTGACGCTTTATTATTTTCCATTTAATTATTATATGGCTGTTTAAAGCTTTCTTCTATTAAAGCGCCATCTACTTTATTCTTATTTGAAATACTCAGAGATCCTAAGATCTCTGGGAATACTTAGATATACAGGGTGTCTCACGGTGACCGTCGGTTAGAAGTATATCAAGAACTGTAAAAGCTAGAAATTTGAAATTTTGCACATGCGACATGGAGTGTTTAATCTATTAAATAAAAATATTTTCCAAATGGCCGCACTTCCGGAAATACCGGAAGTGAGCATCAACTTCTTTATTTTAAGTACAAACCAGGCAATTTTTTTTCACATTCTGATGTGTCATAAAATGTTTAGTAAGTATGCTTAAAATAATCGGCGTATCAAATTTGATTGTTGAGAAAAAAATTTTTTTTCACTGAAAAATGTCAAAATCTTGTTTAGGAAATAAAATTGAAAGTCGAAAGTGGTAAAAGTTAGGGAAATGGGATTTTATTGATCTATGTGAAAAGATTGAGACACAATTGTCTGTCATGGATTATAAAAAATTGCCCGCGGTTACGTATCTATTTGACGTTATTTCCAGACTTAAGAAAAACTTTAAAAAGCCTCTTTTTTTAAATGGAATGCCTATTTAATTATCGGCCCATTCGATGCAGAAATAAATTTCCTTTAAATTGATATACCATGTTCCTATACCTAAAATCAATGATTACAGAGTTATTTACATTTTTCTAATTAAATTTATAATTACATACTTTACAAAACATGGTTGGCTTTGAAAATTTTCAAAAAAATTTTATTCAATTGTTTCTTATGATGACAGTTGTCAGTTAGCTATCAGGTTGAAAGTTTACGCTACATTTACGTTTGTTATCAGTGTTATCTGTTTGAATTTTGATTTTTAAGCTTAATATTTGTTTTTAATTGGGAAATATGGAATACACAAACGCTGATATTCTAAATTTGTTTTACATTCATGGCGAGTCTGCTCGTATTACTTTTCGGACCTGCAGAACCTTTAACTATTGAATAAAAGAATCACTCAACACTTTAACGAAAGATATCCGCATTTACCTACAATGACAGAACGAAAAATCAGGATGATTGAAAAGAATTTTCTAAATTTGGGTGAAGTAAATGCGCCACGAAATTTGGCAAAGCCAATTGTCCCCAATGACGCTGCAGAAACCAATGTATTGGGATATTTTAATGTTTTCCCTGAAAGTTCTGTTCGTTCGGCGGAAAGAGACCTTGGATACTCCAGAAGTTGCATAGATAGAATTTTAAATAACCATAAAAGCATAAGAAACATTTGAAAAAAAATTTTTTATTTTCAAAGCCAACCATGTTTTGTAAAGAATGTAATTATAAATTTAATTAGAAAAATGTAAATAACTCTGTAATCATTGATTTTAGGTATAGGAACATGGTATATCAATTTAAAGGAAATTTATTTCTGCATCGAATGGGCCGATAATTAAATAGGCATTCCATTTAAAAAAAGAGACTTTTTAAAGTTTTTCTTAAGTCTGGAAATAACGTCAAATAGATACGTAACCGCGGGCAATTTTTTATAATCCATGACAGACAATTGTGTCTCAATCTTTTGACATTGAGAACCTAAAATCCCATTTCCCTAACTTTTACCACTTTCGACTTTCAATTTTATTTCCTAAACAAGATTTTGACATTTTTCAACAGTAAGATCATAAGTGCTCAACTATTGTCGGAAAGATTTTTTTGTATGAGCACTGGTTGCTTGGCAATTAAACGAGATCAAATTGACGAAAAGACCCGAGCGCGAAGCGCGAGGGTTCTTTTCCCAAGAATTTGATCGAGTTTAATTACCTTTTAGCAATCAATGCTCATACAAAAAAATCTTGCCTGATAAGAGTTGAGAACGAATGATCTTCGGTTGGAGAATTAACTGAATGAAGCGTTAAATACGTCAAATTTTTTACTTTTGTCAAAATGACATTTGATTTTTTTAAATATAGGTTGCTAAAACAATGAGGTAGCGGCAAGAAAAGTAGCATACATTCTTTTCAGTTAAAAAAACTTGTGATTGGTGCATGTGACACTGTTCTTAATGTCTGATTGGTCTACAACACTATGAGGTTAATTATCAGTGAAAAAAATTTTTTTTCTCAACAATCAAATTTGATACGCCGATTATTTTAAGCATACTTACTAAACATTTAATGACACATCAGAATGTGAAAAAAAATTGCCTAGTTTGTATTTAAAATAAAGAAGTTGATGCTCACTTCCGGTATTTCCGGAAGTGCGGCCATTTGGAAAATATTTTTATTTAATAGATTAAACACTCCATGTCGCATGTGCAAAATTTCAAATTTCTAGCTTTTACAGTTCTTGATATACTTCTAACTGACGGTGACCGTGAGACACCCTGTATGTACCCAACTACCCAAGGTTTATTAAGTGAATATGTACCTACTTTAGATACGTCGCATATTTTAATTGTTATTTTCTATTCACCGCAAGCAAACCTTAATTTTATTATTACTTGTAGACTCGTAATGAACTTCTTACTATTTAGATGTACCTTTGCACTAAGTACCTCTTTTGAAAATGCAATCTGTCATTAGCGTTGTTGATTATTTGATTAATGCGATTAGATTAACATCACTTACTCATATTGTTGTACGATATCTAAACACCTAACTGAATTTCATACCCTTCTCAAATTTCCCTGTAAGTGTTATCACTATCAGTATGTGAATTTCCTTAAAATCTATTACGATAACAAATTTAAATGGTGTACTTTTCCAAATGACTATCAACATAGCTAAAAGCAATATCGAACTGAATACTAGTTAACACGCGACGTGACATTGAAAGTTTGCCTTCTGTAAGTTCAATGTATTTAATTCTACAATTCATTCGAATTCCAAACAGTAATTTCAGTTTCAATCCATTATTTATTCTCACTCGCTTTTCTATTTTATTATGTTTTTGAGTATAGTTCACTCACAATATTAAACAAACTATTCTCATTATATTAATTTCGGAAATTATTATTAGATCGACAACGTCGGTTAAATGGGAAAAAATGTAATGATTATATTGTTATGTTTAGAGAGGCTATGGTCGACTAGAATTCACAAGGAAAACAGAAAAGCCGATTGGTCTGTAGACTGTAAAGACAAACGGATTTTGATTATTATTATGGAAGGTACGTAAAGTGTTGAAGGTAAAAGTTTTGCACCTTATTTCGCCGGAAATCAGTGGCGTGTAGCAATAATTGCCATTTTCTCTACGAGTTTCGAGTTGTAACACAAACTAGAAATCATTTTGATCGGAGTGATATTGAATTTGATATTTATTGACTACCTATTTTCCGCCTTTTTCGACGAGTTACAGTGTTCCTGTTTAAACCGTCAAAAATTACCGAATTTTAATCATGATAAAATCAGACATTACCATGAAAATAAGTGAACGTTGGAAAATCGATATAATAACAATCCTTTGCTACTGGCGTATGTCATAAGGTGTATTTTGTTGTCCGAAATATTTTTTTCTGCTGGTACACGGAAATCCTAATACCAAGACCAATAAATTTCAAAATCGATTTAATATATAAAGGTCGAATTGGGCCGTTAGGCAGAAAGATTGTTGGGCCTCACTTTTATAAAGGTACGCTAATCGCTGAACAGTATTTAAATAATTTCAGCAAGATGGTGCATCAGCGTATAATTCGGGCCAACCAAATAGTTATCCAGGTTACGAGGTGTTAGCCTGGTGAGTTTTTTTTGTCTATCTAAAACATCTAGTCTACGTCATTGTTCCACAATTTTTCGAATGTCTTTGAACATTTCAACTAAAGTGATCAGTAAGAAAATATTACGTGGCTATATTAAGAAGATCCGAAATTGTGTATAAAATATCGGAAAAAACTTCGAGTAACGAAAAACACTCGCATTTAATGAAAACGAAATGAAATATCATTTTCATTAAAAAAATTATAACTTCGTGCTATATCTCCAAAACTCTTTTCTTTAATATTTTCTTGTAGGTATCTTTTATAATAATAAAACCACTATAGCGTTTTAGTAAGAAGTCCCCATGATGAACAACAAATAAGTCACTCAGTGTTCTATAAAAGTATAAACTATACCAATTAGGAATTCTATTGTGTCATTCACGGCGCTTGATGCAATAGTGATAGAAGTTAACGGAAGTTACAAGCGAAAAACACGATGAACAAGCGGAACAAATATTGTAGCTTTATTTATTAAAAACAAAACTTATTATTTGCGTTGACAACGATAGCAAATATTAGATAAAATTTGTATATCTAACAAATAATAAATTCCTGCGTATATTTATTAGTTTGTGCTTTTTCAAATCCGAACTTTTCATGATAAATGTATTTGTAAATTCTTCAAAAATTGGCCAGAAGAATATTCATTCATTCTCTAATTTCACTTCGAAAGTGCAAACCGTTGTTTGGATGTGCAATGTTTTCCGTTCCGCTTATCTTAAGTATTTATTTTTAGAATTATCATATTTTGGATATATTTTGTTTACAAACAAATGATAATCTCTTGTATCTACTACCTTATGCATTTCATTCGTTGCACATTGTAATTCTAGTTTAATGAAAAATGTGTGACATTGCTGAAATTTTCAAATTGTTGTTTTCTCTCACAAACATATGTATAAAAAACAAATCTGCCCTAAATATTACCTAAACCATTAGATACCTAGTGAAATAAAAGATCTACTTTATGATACATTTTTTGAAAACTGAAGAAAAACTAGTTTTAATAATGGTTAAGTTACGTAGTATCTTGAGTAATCTCGTATAATTGCACTATACGGTGATTGTCTCCTTACAATACTGGTGTAGCCTTCTTGAGGAGTTCGGAGTAATGGTTTTAATAAAACTCAATGCACGTCATTAGGCCGACGTTTCAACTAGATAAACGTAGTCTTCTTCAAGACATCAGAAGAATTAGAGTTCCAAAAACAATGAGTGGTTCTCATTCGAATTCAGACTAGTTGGAAAATTCTTAAAATTATTTTTCTTCATATATTTGATTCAGTTACAGTGGTTAAAATATATTAAACACAAATTTAAAATACAAACCGTAACCATTTGTCGACGACGACGACAGACATAAAAAAAATAATTGTAAGAATTATCCAACTAGTCTGGATTCGAATGAGAACCACTCGTTGTTTTTCGAACTCTCATTTTTCTGACGTCTTGAAGAAGACTAGGCTTATCTAGTCGAAACGTCGGTCTAATGAAGCATTGAGTTGTATTAAAACCATTACTCCGAACTTTCCACCGATATTATTGTAAGCAGACACTCACCGTATTACGTATTAACCTCATAAGAACAATAAAAATGATAACTCAAAGTGGACAACAGCAACACATAAAATACCGTACCTAGCTACCTAGGTATATAAAATATTTAATATATCTTTAAAAAAAAATTAAAACACACGTAAAAATATCCTACCTGTATTACATTAAGGTAGTTCCTCCGCGACAATCTCAACCAAAAGTTTCGTCCCATGTAACCATAGTAACTTCTATTATTAACCATTTTTGTCACGCCAGTGGAAGTACACTTTTTGTTCGGACTGTCCGCGTTGTCATGGAACAGATTGCGTATACAATCATTCGCTTGCCTAAACATATCTAATAATACCAAAAACGTCATGTTTCTCAAGGCTATATCTTCAAAGTAGACGGTAAACAATTCTCAAATGTTTTCACAATATTCGTATAATCCCTCTCTAGCATTCTTTAGTTTTTCATTAAATTCTGACATTTAGTTTTGACAGTACAATTGATAATGTGTCAGTGGCCACATACCACGAGATCTGCAAGGGATGTCCTGTGGCCTTATGCGGACATTCAGAAGTTCTCAGAATGTCTTTCGGATGTCCTGGGGACTTATGTGGACATATAGAAGTCCTTAGAATGTCTTTGGGACGCCTTTGAAAGATATGTGCTACGTGGGCGGTGTTTTTTGTATATGGGTTATATGTCAATTATGCCAATTTTAAGTGTAAATATCTCGACTTAGGGACGGTAAACCTCATTTAAACTCCACAGATGTTTGGATAACGTATTTAATAACGTATACGCCAAGTTTGAACAAATTCTATCGCAAAAGAACAGGCACATTTCGTCTCACCTGTTTTCGGCTCACTGGACCCACAATTTTCTTTAGCATCTAAAACGGATGTTTTGAAATCAGTACGTTTGCGTATTCTTCGTTCGATAGATAGGTATATATTAAAAATAAGGAAGTTGAGGAGGACAACGAGAAAGAATCTCCCATTTATATATGTAATTCATGTTCTTCTGTAAAAACCGTTTATCGAAGTGGGTCGAAAATGAAAGTAGTTTGAATAACATCCGAATATGTAATCAGTAGCGCATTTAAATCTTTCCAAAAAGTATGTACGTACTTAACAACACTTTTTGGACAGTTTTTTATATGTACTTATAAATCTGATGCAATTTACTATTTTAAATATATGTACACCCTTTCTAACTGAAAGATAAACATACAAAAAATATGTGCAGGAAATCTCTTTAACCGAGTAGTACGATAGAATATTCTCTTTCCATAAGTACAATATGTAGGTACTTCTTTTTCTTCACACTGTGTTGGCAATCATGACTTGTGCAACTTTTTCTTTCTCTGTTGGACCTTCAGAAACTAAACGAATTACGAATTTTAACTTGCTTCACTGATTTCATGATTTAGCAATTTTATTTTATAGATGCGATCTGTTGGCTATTACAGTGTTTTGCTTAAAACACATTCATACTTGCAATATACCTATAGGCATGGGCGCCGCTACTAAAGGGCAAGGGGGTGCCTGCCCCCCCCCCCTGGAATTTCATAAATCACGTAAATCCATTTTAGAAAATGTTAAAAGCTCACAATATAGTCACTTTTGGAATATAATGTTCTATTCCATCGGTGGCTCTGCATAGCCTATTGATTTACTAATCTAAAAATAGGTAAAAATTTTCAAGTATTCCAATTTCTACTTGAAAAAATGTAAGGCCCCCCCCCCCCCTAACAAATTTTCTTCCGGCGCCCCTGCCTATAGGTACTGTAACAGCATGCTTTTCTGAAAATGCAGCATCTTACACTAAGGCACGACGTTTTCTCTATAAAATAGATAGGTAATATTATCTTTTTACCATACGCAAGTTTTACACGTAGGTACATTATAAACTTTATTTAAGCTCTACATTAGGCAGAGATATCATGGCGAGCTTTCACAGAACAGAAAGCTTCTTCGCTCGGCTGTCTTTGTGTAACTAATCATTGGCGTACCAAAGGCTCTTACAAATTATATCCAAGAAAAAGAAACACATTTGTAATTTGTTACATTTGATTACGTCAGTGTACATAAGGTAACTTACAATTCCTTCTTAATTCAACATACAGTCGTAGTCACCTAAGAAGGCGAGCGCGGCAATGCGCAAACAACGAATTTACGCCCCTTGTAAAATTGGCGTGTATCTATGTCAGTGTCGTTTTTGTAGATATGTTTATTCATCACTAAATCACTTAATGTTATTTATTGAACTCTAATTACAGGATAATTACATATTTTAGTGATATACAGTATGTCTGTAAAAGTTGGCAACATATGGGAAACTTTTTTATTATTAATTTTACGAAAAAAAGTTATTCTTTATAAAAAGCTCTGCATGTTCTAAAATGTAAAATACAGTCATCAGATATTAAATTTTTTCAGTCGTGTACGCGATTTGTCATAAAATGAATTTTGCTAAAGAGTAAAGTACCTTTATTTTTGACAATATCGAAAATTGTTATTAAAAACAGAACTAAAAACTACGTTCAAATATGCAATTACATCCTGATAGTAAAAATTTTTTTTTACAACTTTTTCTCAATTCTCAAATTACTACCTACCGATACTGATACTTAGAAAAATTTTTTCCCCTATTTTTGTCTACAATAACAATGCAAATGTAAGTGTAGTTACGTGAAATCTAGGATGCACTGATAAACAAATGATTTGTATTATATCAAGAAATATTTGAGAGTGAGGTTTCTGAACGGAACGGAAATCGTATTTCCTCCTAATTAATTAAATAAATAAAATAGTTGATGAAGTCATTTAATTTCCCGTTTGTGATTTAATCTTCAACCAAAATAATGTAATGATAAATGGACACGTAAAAACATACTTTACATCTGCACTATTTCTATAATTTATCTACCTTTACTTTACAACCGTCTATTAACCACATCCCTTGTCCGCTACAACTTCAATAATCATCTCATCGCTTATCACCACCACTACCCCAAGGAATTCATTACAAACATATACAATAAAATCAAAAATTTCGGTCATTGCCAACTCACATCGCACCCTTTTCAGAATCTTATCAAACAATAGACCTACAGAACTGCACTACTACTTTAAATATACCAAATCAAATGTCAGCAATACAAAAGGTCAAACTAGGTTCAACATCATCAATGATATAACACAATTAATAGAGCCCTACATTTATTCTACTCCCTTTCACAAAAAAGCCACAACTACTGTTAGTACACTACACCCATGATTAACGCGAAATTTTAGTTTCTATGGTTGTTATTTCTCGATCTTTTTCATATTTTTTGCAAGTTCTTCTAGCTTTTTTACAGTGTTTGAGGTATCGGTAGATAAACATAGGTTGCCATCAGGACCAAACAAAATGACCATGAATTGTTGACATCATCCACCACGCAAAATGTGAAATATGTACTTTCATTTAAGTCAGCGCCTGGTCTAGATATTGGAATAACCGATGCAGTCTTTGTCAGATGTGTAACAGATTACTCAATTTGATTATATCCCAAATACTTGTATTTCCTTCTATAATTCTTTCTTTGACGAATAGGTAATTTACACATTTTAGCCCACAATATGTTCATTGTATCCTCGGGAATGTGTTTTGCATAATATGTGTACGATTTTTTTAAATGATAAAAATAAAACAATTAGTGGTAAGAATGCACAATCCCCCCCAAATTACTCCGCCAAAGTTTAATTTTTGTTTTGCTTTAATCAAATGGTACAATATACTCTTTGAAAATTTGGGGTCGATACATTGAAAATTTAGGGCAGAAAAACGGGTTTTTCCATTCCCTCTTTGAGTGGCTATACCTTCCTTATTTCAAAATTTCAGACCCTATAGGTATAACAAACAGACATTACATATTTTTAAAGTTCTTTCTCTATCATATCCTAAAATATGTGTGTTCCTTTCTGACTCACCTTGCATATAGTACATGTATTAATGAATATTCAAAAAACAAACCTCTCTACAGTTTACTCTAAACAGTTCCCTTATTATCATTAAAAGGTGCACCCAACTAACCTAACCTTTAACTCCCTTATTAGCGTGACAGAAATCTCATCAATAATTCGTGTATACAGATATTGAAGGGTAGATACGACTTTCCGGTTGGATGAGAATTATAATTCCAGGGGGAATATTACAGTCTGGGGTTATATTTTACTTCCAGACCTCACAATTATAAGAGGTTTGCACGCACCGCTCGGTTTACAGCTGATAAACTTCATAAACGCTAATGTAAAAGTTAGAAATAACAAATAACGTACATAGTTTAAGTAAGGATCATAAAACGAATTTGTAACAAATTAAGAGGTATCAAATTTTACATAAGTATAAATATTGAACAGGAACAGCATTCAAAAGGGTAAAATTTTTTAACATTTGCCCGTTTGTCGGCAAAGCTGTCGCTGTCAATCGAGTCATTTGATACATTGCGTGTGATAAGTTCACACACAAGGAAAAGCGCGCTTTGGAATATAATAAATAGGTGCCGCAATATTAACATCGGTTTAAAAAATAGCAATTTGTCCATATTATTCATAAAGCCGAAGAATGCAAGTTAAATTTCTTAGATCCCCCCATCGGCCGCCTGTTCTATTTATTTATTATTAATTTGCTTATTCTTTTTTAAAAAAGTTGAATATAACGATTGTGTTTAACATGTTGAAGCTAATAATTAATAAATCATTCAAATTTGGGAATTAATTACGCGATTTATACCAATACATCAATAAATCAATGCATGCTAAACGTCTTTTAGGTAACTATTAAGTAGTCAAAAATATTTCATGGCAAATATTACCTAATATAAAATATTTTCGAAAAATGCGCACAATATTTCCTAATTTATTGACATTGGACAAGTTCATGAAGTATGATGACTAAATCTGCCATGCACATATATGCATATCTCTATCTTCATCTACTACACATGATTATACCGCCTACAGTAATTAGCAAACTTGACATTGAACTCATATTATGGAGGTGCGCTCGTGGGGTAGGACGGAAATTAGATATCGATATCGATAAATGTGTCTAAACGATAACTATTTCAAAAATCTGTAGGTAAATGTTGTTTTATTTAAAACTGTGAAGCTAAATTTAACTTCAATTATATTAGTCAGCAAATTTCCTTGCGACCAGGAAGGTAGAAGTTTCCTCTATTATTTATAAACATTTTTTACAAAAATTCAAATGAGTTGTGGCCCTTGATTTTTTTACGTACACAAGTTTTTTAAATAGTCAGTAATTTTTGTCATTTACAGTTTCTCGACTACATTGCGAAAGCGAGTCATTTAAAATGGATTTGATTTTGGACATCAATTCCTGGTTGTACCCTATGGAGTTAGGTAAGTAAAAGTAAATTGTTATTGTTGTAATAATAGTGCAATTGGAATATTATGATTAACACGGATGTTATAAATACATAATACGTGGTTTGATCAGAGTGTTTACGAATTTTTGGTATATTTTTTAAACATTCCATTAAACCCCACTTTTTCTGTTAAGTTGGATTCCCACATGACACTGACAGGCATGTAATTAGAAGAGTTAATTAACGTCTGTTAACTGTAGAACAATAATTTTGGAAGCACTGAAAGTGGCGAATGCTGAACCATTTCACAGAAGATATTTCCAAAAAGCGAATTCGGTGTTTGTTGACACTTGAACAGTCCTGTTTCGCGAGCGTGAATTCAAAGTAAAGTGGGCTATATGTAAAGCTATCGCCAGTAATGACAACTCAAATCCAAATGGTAACTCTTCTCAACTAGTTGAAACATCTAAGTATATGTAGATACAAGATGGCGCACTTAAGAAATTGCGTTCTTCTCGGTCTCTGCTTATTGTTAAAATGTTTTAATTCCACCCGCCGGCGCCGATGGTCTAACGTATTGGACCACAGCACGAGAAGCAGTTACCATGGTGAAGATGATCTATCCCAACATTCTGCGGATATTCTAGTAAAACTTATCTCTGATAGTGCAAACGGTTAGTACGAGATCTGACGTGTCTATTTTATTAGCTTGCCTTGTACTCAAATAGTAACAACTGGAGTACTTTTTTAGCGGTTTAGATTATAAGTGATAACCAAGGCTATATCGAGAAAATTTCGCAGAAGTTATTATTATTATTATTATTATTGTTTTCTGGGGGTGGTCCCAATAGGTTCCCGCACTGCGACCTTTTGGTCTATTGTGCTCCCCGGTGTTGTCTACCCTTCAAGAATACCTGTATCTTTCACAAAGTCCAGGATTTTAGTAGGGCGAATCTTCGTTACTTCCTCTTGTGTAATCTTTTCATTTCCAAGTAGGTGTTCTCTTGCCTTTATGAATGCGTCACATTGGCAAATGACGTTTCAAAGGGCGTTTCATCTGCCTCACCACAACCCCTGCATGTCGGGCTTTCGGTCAGTCCCATGTTGTGCAGGTGTTTGTTCATGCGACAGTGGCCCGTGACCATTTCTGTCGCAAGTTTTATCTTCGTCCTGCTTAGCCTTAAGATGGACGTAGCTAGGCCCCCGTTTGGGGTTTCCAGGAAGATCTTGGAATGACTCTGTCCTGGGATTTTCGACCAATGTCTGCAATGGTCTTTCGTGAGTATTGCTTGAATCTCCTTTTTGGCTGTAGTAGTAATCCCACAAGCCGGTTCGGGATTGCCCTACGCGTTAATCAAATTTGCCTTATCCAAGTATTTGATTTTAATATAGTTCATCAATTGCTCGTTTTTTCTCTTTTCTTTTTACCGTGTCTTTAGCAAATTTATGCCTAATATTCAAAATTATTATGTTTCCAATTCTCAAAACACTGACGTGTTGGTCACATACATACGATATCATTGTAATTCTATTGATTATGCAACCGAATATTTCACTTTCTAGTTTCTTCTTCGAACCAGTCCCACAGAACTTTATTTTCTCGATTTGAGCAAAATCTTCCACAAGATGTTTCCTTTACTGCATTTCGTTTTAAAATGTAAGAGATAAAAGGCTAGGTAACTCAAACCACCTCTATTAGATTAATGTAGAAGATAATTAAAATTGTAAACACCATGGGCATTAAGAACATCTGGCTTTTGTGTGTATAAAATATAAAAACTCCTCAGCGATGTTGTACGAAAGTATCCACCTTTTTAATGTTCAACCTCCGTTAAATATGATTAGTATTATTCGATCCGGAGGGAAACGCGTTTATGGCAAAGTGGATGAATTCCTCCCGCTTCCCAAGCTGAAATCATAATGTTACAATTACCTCCATTCCTATGAGACTAGCGAAATGCGGCATTGTTGTATGTAGAAATGTTGAGTGAAATTCACCGCTTGGCGACGATTGGCGATGTTTAAGAACATGTTATTCAGGCCACACCATTCGCATGGATAAGATGAGTCTCTTTGCAATCAACTATTTAGGGAAGGCATATGCTTTATATATTCTTAAGGTGTCTGCGAATAATTAGTATTTACATGTAATGCACACAACATTATCAAAAATGGAGAACAATGTGCATTCCTTGCGGAACTCCCGTTCATAGTACGTTGAATATAATTAACAAGTAACAGGCTTCATAGCAATAATTATTATCGTTTGTTTATACCAGACGGAGGATTTTTCCCGAACCAATTACATGGGAATTATTTAGGTCGAGTCATAAGTAACTTACGTTTTTTCACAGACATTTATTTTGCTCTCATTGAATAACAAAATTATTTAATTTATTATGTATTCACCACTATTATCTATAACCTTCTCCCATCTTCCTGGCAGTTTATCAATTCCTTTCTTGTAAAATGTGGTTGGTTTGGACTAGAAGAAGTTTTCGACAACCTGCCTGACTTGCTCTTCAGAATTGAAAGTTTTTCCATTCAAAAAGTTTTATAAGGAACAGAAAAGGTGCTAGTCTGTCGGAGCAAGATTCGGGGAGTAAGGTGGATGTGGGAAAACAGACCATCCAAGCTCAAGAGCTCAAGCCACTGTATTCTGCGGACTATATTGTCATAGATAACACATTTTTCATCGCCTGTTACAATCCTGTTTAAAAAAGGCTCAATTTTTACCCGTGAGAGTAGACTTGTGGCGATTGACATGTGATCTTGTTTATTCCGTTCACTGAGATCCTAACTTTCCGACTTTCCCTAATTTCTCCAGGTGGCGGTTAACAGTTGATTGTGATGTATTCAACTTTTCTACTATACCTCTTGTTGATTGACGTGGATTTTGCTCCAATATTGCCTTTAAAAGGTTGTCGTCTATAAGTTGGAAGGACGTCCCGCCCCCGGTTCGTCTTTTAATAAGGTCGTATCTCCCGAACAGATTTTTATAAACCAATTTCTAACTGCCCGATCAGTGCATATTATTTTTTCAGCTGTCGCCTTAGCACTATTGTCTTGTTTAAATGCCCAAAGCATTACATGACGAATATGTACTCTTTGACTCTCCGAGAGTTAACTGAAGCCTCGTCTATAATAAAAACAAAAACTTGTTGTCATGGTAATTCGTAGCGGGTAGATACACACAATAGATTCTACTTAGCTGCATCGAAAGTTACTTACTCGACCTGATATTTGCGATTGGTGCAGGAATAAAGTTCGACCCATTTACCTAAATAAAAAATCTAATTGATCCCATGTCACTAAAAAACTAGAGAAACATACAGGGTGATTCAATATTCACTCCTCAGCCCTCGGATATCTATTCTACAACTAAAAATAAGATAAAAATAAAGAATAGTAAAATCCCGAAAACCTAACCATTTTTTAGTAAAATTGAAATAAAATTTTGAATTGTTTTATTCTTTATTTCAATTTTACCAGAAAACGGTTAGGCTTCCGGGATTTTACTATTCTTTATTTTTATCTTATTTTTAGTTGTAGAATACATATCCGAGGGCTGGGGAGTGAATATTGAATTACCCTGTGTATTATTATTATTATTATACAGGGTAATTCAATATTCACTCCCCAGCCCTCGGATATGTATTCTACAACTAAAAATAAGATAAAAATAGAGAATAGTAAAATCCCGAAAGCCTAACCGTTTTCTGGTAAAATTGAAATAAAGAATAAAACAATTCAACATTTTATTTCAATATTACTAGAAAATGGTTAGGCTTTCGGGATTTTACTATTCTTTATTTTTATCTTATTTTTAGTTGTAGAATACATATCCGAGGGCTGGGGAGTGAATATTGAATCACCCTGTATACAGGCTGTAGAATTAGCCGATGCACCATAGTCGTAGCGGTACATCCAGAAAATCGCAAATGTCTGTCAAATTGTGCGGGAAGTGTGAAATTAGGTACACTTATTAATTAGATCACACTAAACGATTTGACCCGCACCACCCCTATTTTCAACCATTAGTTTTCAAAAGTGCTCCGTATTTAGTTTTTTCCATCCCCTAACGATCACTCCTTTGTTTACAACTTTTAGAAAAAATTATATTAATAAGAGTTTTAGGAATTCTTATAAGGAACATTTTATATGTATAAGGATAAAATTTTCACAAATATCAACCCTTATCGAGATATGTGGAAAAAACTGATTTTTGCAGTCTCACTTTTCTAAAAAGGGCCGAAAGTTTGTTTTTTTCAAAATATCTCGCTAAGGGTGAGTTTTTGAAAAAAATTACCCCTTACTTATATTTTCTACATCCATATACCTACCGAATTATATAACAATAAAGTCACTGTAGTGAAATATAGAAAAGTTATGCTCGATTTTATGTGAAAATTGACAGTTTCTGGTTTTTTCGATATATCTCGTTAAGGGTTGACTTTTGAGAAATTTTCATACCGACATAAAATGCCCGAAAGATAATTTTCTATAATATTTATTCACATGTTTTCCCCATAAGTTACAAATAAAAAAGATATGAGCGATTTCATACTTGTTGCTTACTTTCAGAAATATCGAAATAACTTGTTAAGGGTTGCTTTCTGTGAAAATATTATATATACCTAAAATATTGATCATATTAATATCTACATCTTTTACTTGAATAATTTTTCTGAGAAACGATAAACAAGAAAACTATGACCGATTTTGTAATGAGACTGCAAAAATCAGTTTTTTCCACATATCTCGATAAGGGTTGATATTTGTGAAAATTTTATCCTTATATAAAATGTTCCTCATAAGAATTCCTAAAACTTTTATTAATGTAATTTTTTCTAAAAGTTGTAAACAAAGGAGTTATCGTTAGGGGATGGAAAAAACTAAACACGGGGCACTTTTGAAAACTAAGGGTTGAAAATAGGGGTGCTGCGGGTCAAATCGTTTGTTTTGATCTAATTAATAAGTATACCTAATTTCACACTTCCCGCACAATTTGACAGACATTTAGATGTACCGCTACGACTACCATAGGGATTTCAATGTAAAAATCTTAATATTCGATTGCTTCCCTAATTATTATTTTAGACAAAAAGTCTATTTAACTTTTTGGTAGAGACAAAAATTCTGAATCGACTGCTTTACTTATTTTTACTTTGAATTTTTCAGAAAGCAAATATTTAGGCAAATAAAGTTCCACTTTCTCAAAAATCGGTGATGTCTTGAAATTGTCGACAGGTACTAATTTAATAAAAAAATAAACTTTTACACGATGCAACTAAAATCGTTTAATTCTTCTTCTTCTTCTTATAGTCCTATGTCCTTTCTACCTTCAGGTGTAATCGTTTAATTAATAATACTAAATAAATAAAATAACTTCAATTAACATGTCTGAATCTTGCTGCAACGATATTAGAGAAAATGCACTACAATGATGCTCATTGACAGACAAACAACGATTGTTTTTACGTCAACCATTCCATGGCACCACTATTATTTGCCAAAGTATTACTTTTAGTTTTCCATTTTTCTTCATGCTATAAGGATTAAGTAAAATAAAAACAACGTACGGATGTAGATTTTTGTAATCTACAAAAAAGTTAAATAGCCTTTTTGTCTAAAATAATTAGGGAAGCAAGTAATCGAATATTAAGATTTTTACATTGTAATCCCTATGGTGCATCGACCAATTCTACATCCTGTAGATGACCTTTTTATTGTTTACTGTGTTGTATTTCACAATTAATCCAGTCAACGAAGCTCAATATTGGGGGGAAGAAAAACAAAAAATGCAAAGGTTTTTTACTTTCGCTTAAAATGTCTATTAGGCCTTCCTGTCAAACATACTAAAAGTCCCCTATGATGTGAGTCCGGGAACCGGCCGCCATCTTGGATTTTAGCTCCCATTTTTCGGTTTTCTCGAAATATTTCGAAAACAATCAATTTTTTTAAACAACATGAAATTAGGAAAATGAAGCCAGTTAAATTCCCTACAAAACAGTGTATTCAATGTTTTTTTATCTGTTACCGTTTTTGAGAAAATGGCGCCTAAACTCGGGGAAATGTGGAAATTGGTGTGTCGGAGGATGGAAAGCTGAGGTATTCCGCAAGTTATGTCACCGTACCCAATGTCACTGTTTGACGACTGCGGAATGCGGAGAATCACAAAATCGTCCTTGTACGATATATTTACTGCCTCTGAAACTGATATACAGGGTGGGCCATTGAAAAGGAAACACGCCTGTTTTGGAACACTTAGACTAGTTTCTTAAAAAAACGCTCGGACACGTCGATTTTTTATTTTTGGGGGACAACTTTTGATGTCAAATTTGACTTTGTCAGGTCAACCCCCTAGCCCCAATAACCCCTAACTCAAGGATTTAAATAGGGAAAAGGAGTCGAGCGACCCCTCATTTGAAGCGTCTTTTAATTCTCTATTCGACAGTATGACCGAAATTAGTTTTATTCATTTTTTTTCGCCCCCATGAAAAGCACGCTCTAGATTAACTAAGGTGGGGGTGTTGTTTAGGAAAAATCCTGAAATGTGCCGTTCAAAAGGTCAAAGGTGGCGTGTTTCAGGATTCGTGTCCGAGCGTTTTTTTAAGAAACTAGTCTAAGTGTCCCAAAACAGGCGTGTTTCCTTTTCAATGGCCCACCCTGTATATCAGTTTCAGAGACAGTGAATATATCGTTATCGTACAAGGACGATTTTGTGATTTTCCAAGATGGCGGCCGGTTCCCGGACTCCTATCATATAGGGGACTTTTAGTATGTTTAACAGGAAGGCCTAATAGCCATTTTCGGCGAAACAAAAAAACCTTTGCATTTTTTGTTTTTCTAACATGCTTCGTTGACTGGACTAAATTGGAATTACTAGTATTCGATATTAATAGACAACAAAATCGCCTAGACGGCTACGGCACCACGGGGCAATTTGCAACCCACCAAAAATCGATTGAAACCAGCGAACAAAGGCATTCACCACTCTTACTTGGTCAACAAGGCAATCAGTAAAAAGGATACGGTATTACGTTTGTCGTTTTTGGAGATATCAAATCATCTTCAAGTAATCGTGTGTGTAATTTTCGACAAACGAATTTCATGAATTGTTACCTAAAATAAAAATAAAAATGCCCCCTTCAAAGTCTGAGTAATTGAGGTTACTGCAGTGTTGAAATAATTTTGCTAGAAAACACTCTGTATTATAGTAAATAGTAAAACATTTTGACATTCACTAATTCGGATACATCTGTGCTAATTCTCTGTTCCGTATCAAAATATTGAACAGAAGGTCGCAAGTACGCGATAGTTGCGTAATAGAGATAAAAGCACTCGTTTTGTTTTTACCTTTTGCAACATACTCACTCACTCATCTTTTGACATGTGACCGTTATCATCCATTAATTATTAATTGTTTTGACGTCGCTTTAACTTGGAAATAAAATTTCGATCGATAGACATGTTTTGTTTTGTAAATATTTTTATAATGTAATTGCCATGTTTATGATTCGTTTGAAAATATCGATACAGAGATAACGTAGAGTTTCGATTAAGATAATGCAGTTTAGTACAATGTAGATCATGAGGGCATCTGGGCAACAGTAAACATTCCTAGGTCATTGATGAGATTGTATTTAATCTAAACCAACCAGCAGGTGTTGTTACCGTTTTATTTATCAGAATGGATGTACGTAATTAACTATGAATACTAAATTAAGTGGGTTTTAAATAGTGCACAAATATACAAGCTAAATTTAAAATAATATTGATTAGTATTTAAGTTCTATTACGATGTAGTTTTCTCTTCGTGCGCTGTGCCAAGTTCATTGTCAAGGCTGGGTCGTACGAACCGCATGCGCCGGTGCATTGCGGTCTCTGCGCGCCTAGCAGGGGCCCCCTGACTGTTGCGTAACTTTCGTCAGTCCTCAACCACAACATCTCTACGTCTTAAGCACCAGGAAGTACAGAATTACTGTTTAGCAACCCTTCTAAGGTGCAATGTATACTGTTAAAAAAGTGCGTTTCCGCTATCTAATCCAGTTCCATATGTCTACAGGAAAATATTCCTAATCTACATTCGCAACATACAGATGTAAACAAAACATGAATCAGCTTAGACGGTGATGTCCATCGGGAACACCTGGAATCTGTGAACGTACGTACTTTCAAGGTGACCCCCAATAGCTTTTTTTTAACTAGCCCTCAAGGCCGCACCAGTAATCCGTATACGTAGTTCGCGCTTGGCAACAAACTTGCACTTCTCAGCTTGATTTACGTTCGTAAATATTTTCGTGCTGCAATTTCAAAATATGAAATTTTAGTTGCGATGATCAAAAGTTACAAAAAAATTTGAAATTGTTCGTATTACATTTGTGCGAGTGTAAAATATTCACGCAGAGCTACGACATACTACCTTGATCTTGATCTCCGATTAATTATAAACAGCTAAAATTTAGGTCCTTCAAACGTGAGACCATCGCTGAAATATGGCTGACATTTTCGTCGATTACACGGTATTTATTATTTATTTTTGTAACGTAACAATTTAAACACACTGTCGTTCGCTATTATTTTAAAATATAAAACTTTGCTTATTTATTACGCACTTACGCATTTTTAAAATTCAAATTTCCCACAATTTTGTACAATTTCGGTTCAATATAAACAAATCAATAATAACAGGGGCGTATCCATTCTCCTATTACGTCTTTTATTTACGTCAAACGTTTTCGTTGAAATTGAACGTTTTTACTCCCATTAAATAAAATTGTGTTGTAGGTATAAAATGATAATTTTTTTATCTTGTTTTTCTCGACGAAAAAAAGTGCCGACAAACGATTTAGTTATGGAGGTGTGATGATTATTGTCAGTTTTCTGTGTAAGATTGATTTGTTGCGTAATAGTAGTGGGTTTTCTTTTGTGTGAAAAATGTAAATAAAGTGCGCGTTAGGAAATTCGGTTGGTGGGCGGGTCTAGTTGTTTATCGTTGTCGTAGGCCGAGATGGTGTAGTGGAAAGAGGTGAAGTATTGATTTAGATCAGCTGACCGCGAAAACAGCGCAAGGGCGCGCCCGTCAACGCGTACAAGGACCAACAAGGGCAGGGACAGGGACAGGGCCGGGGTTTTACTTCTTTACTAACATGAATGGTGCTCAGAGACAACTTTACCACGGTGACAAGTTTTGTGTGTTTCTGTGCGTGGGTGTTATTAATCTCTTCTAATGTGCAAATGCCACGATAATCGATTTTAAGTTGCTATGTTATAATAGGTAATTCCGTTTTCATTTTTGAAATAGCTCATCTGTTCATCACCTATCTGTTTTCATTCTGCCATACGAAAAAAAATACAGTTTTGTAATATGTAATGTATTAACAACGTTGAGAAATTTTGCCACATAATCAATGATTTTTATAGGAGGAAAGTCAAGGTTAAATATTTCATCTTACATAATCCCCCGATTATTAAAATTTAATTTCATACTAAAAGAAAACCTTATTTTTATATATAGGGCGGTACTCTCGATTTTGCAAATCGATCAATTCTGTTAGTTATAATCTACGTTCTACGCCGTGCTTGTGTAAGGATCGAGTGTCGCTTAACGAAATTACCTATAGGTACAAAGGGCGCGTCACGTTTTAAATGAAATTCAAAATTTGGGAGAGAAAAGTATGTCGTAACTTCCTTCATTTAAATACTATGTACTATGTATTTGCTTCTATCTATATGACCCATTTCTTTATGGAATTTCCCAGCGTTCAATATATTTCTAAATAGAAAGACAAAAAGTAAATGGAATAATTAATCAATCCACTAAAATTGTGTGATTTTAGGATATAGAACCAAGCGCAGTGTGCAATTACTTTTATAGGCTAGAATCAAAAGCTAAAATCTAAAACGTGGCACCACGTAATAATACATAATTCAACTTCATAAAACCATTGTATGTTTGTTATCAATCTTGAACTTTCATTGTGAAAATAGACAAAGATGGTTGAATTAAAACTCAAAATTGTGTATTTTTATACACTTTCTATTAACTTCATTACTGTAAGGAGTTATTTGAAAACTACAAATAAATACCACGCGTTATTATTTATTAATAGATACAATTTTAATGGAAATTTTTAAATTACCGATTAATAGAATAGTTGTGATAATCCCAATTCTGATCCCAATACTACGACCCCTGTTAACAGTTTGGTCGCCCAATTACCTATTAGTAGGTAAACGCAGTTCGTAAAATAAAATTAATTTACGTTAAATTTGATGAAAACAAATCGATATAACATAATATTTAACTTCTGCTATTATTAAATAATCCAAAATTAGAAGAAATTCTTTTCTTTCTACCCTCCTGTTAATAACCGCACCAATACGACGTGACCTGGTGTTCTTACAGCCTTGGAGAGTGAAAGTATTCAAAATTTCCCAAGGCGCACTTTTAATTCTGTAGTTGTTCTCGTCGGATGTCTTCTCACCATTTTTCCGTCTTATTCCACAATGTCTCTGGAAAAACATCTCGACTACCGCATACCCATTTCCAGTGTTGTAACAGATACATTTTTTCAGCATCTAGATACAGATACAGATACTTCAAGTAAAATATATCTAGATAGGTACTTCTTCAGATACATTTTCTTATCTTTATCTTATTTTCACATTGTTGCCCTGCTATGGAGCTTACTGACTACTGATTGTTATTCATTTGATCTCCTCTCTTTCAGCTACCATTTCATTCGGTCACTGGAAATCACGGCTTTATAACCGGACGGTAATTACAATTAAAAATAGAACCTGCTACTCATAGCAATGTTTTTCAGCTTGGCCTGATGATGACACACTCGTGTCGAAATCGATCGCCTAAGAATAATAAAAAAAAATTTTTAGCTTATTCGAATTTATTTATTTTATTAATATATCTGTATTAATAGATATGCTTTGTTCTTTTTTAATATAAGTTACGTTACCACTGATTGCCTTCATAATTTGTTAATTATGTAAAAATTATTTGATGTGTGAATGTATCTTGTTTCAAATACTCCAAAAAAAATATCTAGATACAGATAGAGATACAACATTTTTCATGTATCTCAATTGTATCTCGATACTCAAAAAAGCATCTACTATCGGAGTAAAAATGCAAGGCTTCTGAGTTTAAGTGGCCATAACGAAAAAACTGAAGGGTGAAATTTCTTCATTTTTGGGCAGTACAGTAGTCATGTCATTTATATATGTTTAACATGTGTCAAAATCAAAATGGTAGAATCAGTTGTTTAATTTTTATTTTAATTAACAGCAATAAAAACGCTGTATTTAGTATTTTCCTGGCTGACGGTCAGTTTTAACTTATCATAAAATTGTTATTGTTTCATAAATTGTTATTAAATTTACAAATGTTGTAGCACACATACTTCTCAAAAGTCGACAGCCAATAAATATTGATTATTCATATAATTAACTGGTTTTATAAGCCCTAACCGAAAATGTGCTATTTTGCAATTTACGGAAGTTAAAGAAAAAATTCTTGTTTTAAATTCTAAACTTGTATTACTCAAATCCAACTGCATTATTCCCTTATTGAAAATAAAATTTGTTTTCTTGTAATTCAAAGTAAATGTTATGTTTATCGCGAAAGAAAGACACACTTATTCCCGCGAGAGGTAATCTACCACATCGTAAGTAGCCAGCGGCAACCCACAACAATGTGATTATTCTTTTGCATTGTACAAAACCATGCGCTTTATAGTAATAGTGTACGACAACAGCTGCCCTGCGCGCTCCACCTCCACCTCTCCAACCGAAGCAACCATCCTTTTTTCCAAATTTCTCTTAAACAAAACATGTATACATGGCATAATTTTTGTGAATCGTGCTAGACCACAATATAATTACTTTAACCTTGTTATGTTACTGTCAATATTATTAATATCGAACGTTCAGGTATTGAGTTACACAAGATGTCGTTTTTTTCATTATAATTTTAAGACTAATAAACCAATTGGCCTCAAAAGTATCTCACACCCACAAAAAAGTATACACTTGTCAAATATATAAGTATCTACCACTGAGTTTCAATAATATAGCCGTATGTAATTAATTTTTAAAGGCCAGCGCTTGTGCGATTTGAGTCATAATTAGCGCTTTTTCGCACATACATTAATATAGAAAATTAACGATGTGTTGCAAAAATCTAAAACTGTACACCTTTTTGTAGGAATAAATGATCTTTTAAATGCACTTTCTTTCATTAAATTATGATTGCTAATTACTGAGATACAAGCTTCTAAAGTCAGAGGCCTTGCATTTTTACTCCGATAGTAGATACTGTATCTAGGTACTTATTGTATCTCGATACATTACAACACTGTCCATTTCAACAGTAGAATATTCTTTTGAGGCATAAAAAATCGAACTTGTGTCGCTGTATGGCATCAGACTCCGTGTAGAATTGGTACATCAATGCATTTTGCATCATTTTAGCAGTCTACCAACCCCAGCAGCAGACAACGAATCTCCTCCTTAACCGTAACCGAAATACGCCTCTGGTTGTTGTCTACTTGCTCTGCTTTTAGAATTGCCCACACAAACTTCAAAATGATCCTGTTCGCTCCATATTATATTATAAAATATCATACTAAAACAGTGCCTTATAGAAATTGATCCCAATTTTCTTCTATGACCACGTGCGAATAAATTTTGATTTAGTTTCTTCCATAATTCAGTTATTCTAGTTTCACATTTTTTAACATGCGTGCTACCAAACTCGAGTTATTATGTAATTTAATCTTTTTCTCTATTTATCTCTTAACGGTGGTGCAACATGATAGATTTAAATGTTTGCAATCCTGTAGGAATGTTCCCCAGTTTGGCATAAATTCACTTCTCTTAGGTCTTGGGACGATGATTTACTCTCACTATTTTTACTAAAGTGACAGGATCTAGAAGATTATTTAGCGTTTTCTGTCGAAGAATGTTATTTATATTGGAATTGCATAAAATTTCCCAAATAGTATTGGGAAAGAAAGTTACAAATATCAAAATTGTAAAAATTGGTAGTAGATAATGAATAGTATCCTTATTTTGTCCCATCATTTCGTATTTCATATAATGCGTGCTTTTTAAACCAAAAAATACAATTTAAAAATCTTGAAGAACTAACAACTTGTTAAAAATACAAAAAACAGTATAAGCGAACGAATGAAACTGATACAGGTCTCGTAACTTATGTTATTTTACCAACAAATCTATTAATTAGATACGTACAATGTCTTTAATCTGATAATCAAAGTTCAAGTCATAGCTATACTTACCTATATAATTCCTTGTGTTTATAACTCTAAAGATTGTTCCAAGATTTTTAGGTAGAGTGGCATCGACACTTTAAAAAAAGTAAAAATATGGAAACTAAATATGTAGATCACATCCTGCATGGAGAACAAAAACAATATTGTTATCTTGACGAGAAGAACATTAACAACCAACAACCAGTGGCGTATTTAACGGGCGTGCGAGTCGTGCGCCGCACGACTAGGCCCTCTAAAAAATAACATTAATGATAATAAATTATACATAATATGTAAGAGACATTAAATTTTGTGTTTTTTCCATAATATAATAACTAGACCTTTTTTTACCACCTATATAATGTGGCCCTCCCTACTTTTGCACGACGAGGCCCTGGACCTTAAATACGCCACTGCGCAACAACTACATATTAATGATTGATACGAGTTTGAGTAAATTAATAAAGAAATGTGTTGTTTTATGTTTCTATATCGTCCAGCTAGACTTACATTTATTTTTGATAATAGTCTCCTCCACATTCCACCACAGTTGGTCGAATTGTATACACAGTAGTTTCTTTGCCTCACGCAAACAGGAATCGGGAAATCCAATTCGTCGATACTCCGCCCCCTTTTGTGTAATATGGTTGCAATGTTTTTGTAAAAAAATAATGGGGGATGGGGGTGCTCATCTGAAATTTTTTGCTTTGTAGATTTTAATTTTTTTCTGAAAACTGTTAAAAAATGTCATGTTTAGTAGATGTTTTGTATTTTTGTAAAAAGGTTGCCTATTTTCAGTTCGCAAAAATCGGTTTTATTGTTTTTCGTCGAAAATTGTTGTTGTAAGGACAAAATGAAGTAGTTAAATATAGCAGTTATACTTACATTATGAGTTATGAAGTTCCATAACGTAAGTAAGAACATAAAGTTAAAGAAAGTTTGAAATAAATTATGCTATGCAAAGCATATTTGAATAAGCGTTGCTAATTTAATCCTTTTTAATAAATAGGTAATAGGAGTGTACTAAAAAATCATCTGCGCGATCTCATTTTACTAAATACATATAAGACATCTAGCAAACATGATTTTTAAATGAAAACCTCAGAGGAGTCTCTAAGGAAAAGCCCCTTTATTTGGTACATGGAATCACTTCCTAAATTTTGTATGTATTTTTAAGCACCATGTACGTATACCTACTCAGTAACTTAAATTGCAACGTGAGGAAGTCATTTCTATAATTTGTACGGATTAAATTACCTGTGTGATAACTAACACATTGTTTTGTGGAGTTAATACTTTTCGGTAACCAAAGATATCTAAGATATCAAAAGGGGGCGTCTCCACCAACAACGATATTCTCAACCCCTCCACGCCACATGTCATTTCTTGTTTGTTATTGACAATGGCTGGGTAGGTGAAATCACTGTGCTCAATTAATTGCTGTTAAATAATTTTCATTTTAATTTTTAATATAAACCACCAAATATGTAATTATTTGATAACACATGTGCCTATGTTATATTTAGAAAAGCCAAGGAAAAATGTTGGAAAACGAGTTAAAAACTTTTCGTACAATTTTGTCATTAAGAGCTCTTCAAAACATTGTTGAATGAGCACCTATAAGGTTTTATTTCCTTAAAAGTATCTATCTATTTTTGGTGTCTTCGAAACAATTTCATAAAAATTCCTTTTGTGCGATTTGTAACTTCATTCGTAAAATATTCCTTGGAATGGATATTGTTTTTATTATACTTCGTTTTTATATTTTGCTTTTGAGGTTGATAAAAACATATGGAATTTAAGTGGATGACTTGATGCAATACAATTGTGTCTGACGTCCAATACATTGTCTTAAATATAATTTGAGCAAATGTCAAATGAACTACACAAGAGTTTACTATACATATACATAAGTAACAAATTTAGTAGTGACCGTTCATGGTGTAGTGGACTATTCGTATACTATTAAACTACACCTGGCGGTCTCGGGTTCGAATCGCGATGGGGTGGTGTAAATTACCTCCGGACGTGGATGTTTGTAAGCGTATAAGGCTTAATAACCATAGTGGTTGATGCCGAACTTTAAATTAAAAAAAAAAATAAATAAATGTAATGTAAACAGTGACAAAAGAGCGTAGTTTTCGGTTTTATAATATTTCAAGGCAAAGGTGCATTACAGGTATTTGCAAAAGTGCAGGTTTTAGTTTTCTTATTTTAGAATGAAGAAAATTGAAAACTATTGTCAAATTTTTCTCTACAAGAAAACATTAATACATTTTTACTCTGAAATAATTTGGGGGTGGGGGTCAATAATTGCGTATTAAGAATTTTGTCACCACCCTGTATAAAATGACTGCGATTTTATACATCGTATCCTTCTTTATGCCTATTAATGATTCATTTGTAAGATACAATATGAAAACTAAAATTGTGCTTTTTCCAAAAACTTCAATTAAAGTTACTTAAAGAATGCATATTTCCAATTAAAAAATTTAATTAAATGTTCAAAAAAACATTTATTGACATTATATTATTTTTTATTTTTTAATGTCATCTTTTTGTACTTTTCCTTCTTTAAGCATTCTCATATGATACACGAATAACGATATTAAATTAATAAAAATGCAATGTACCCATAAGAAAAATTGAAGTTGTATCTATATGAGTGTCGCAAATCTACACCTTTTTCAATTGTAATTCAGAAAGTATAAGATGTCTTTTGGAAAGTGTAACTTGTAATTCATATTAATAAATTGTAATTCAGATAGTGTAACTTGTAGATCATAATAGTCAATTGTAATTGCGAAAGTGTCAGATCTAATTCAGAAAGTGTAACTTGTAATTCAGAAAGTGTAAATTGTAATGCAGAAAGTATAACTTGTAATTCGCATAATGGCGAATGGGATCTGTTGTTATAGTGCCCATTATCTTTAGTACGACTGGAGTTATACCAAAAACTGACTGCCAGCAATACATCGAACAATCCTTTTTTGAGTGAGGAATGCCCTGGTCGCTGGGCTATGTAGACGACGATCCCCCACAACAGTGATGCCGATGCCGTGTAGAAAAATAGAATGTATTTGAGCGAAATAATGTATGTTAGCGTGTGTTTAATTCCAATAATATTTTTAATGTTATGTATTTGGTAGTAGCATAGAGAATGTACCTAATTGTACATTCTCTATGGTAGTAGCACAGATAATATCTGTGGTAGTAGTATGTGTTCCGCTTCCTCACAAGATGTTCAAAATAGCATTTCCAATTAAGATTTTGATCTATAAGAATTCCAAGAAAATTACAAGTTACACTTTCTGAATTACAAATTGCACTTTCTGAATTACAAGTTACACTTTCTAAATTACAAGTTACTATAATCTGAATTATAAGTGACACTTTCTGAATTACAATTCATTAATCTGAATTACAAGTTACAATTTCTGAATTACAATTGGAAAAGGTGTAGATCTAATCCGAATTGTCTGTTATTCCATTTCTTAAAATTTTGTTATTTATTTCTATTACCTAGGTATCAAATGAATAATGAAAGTTTTAAAGTTCACCATTTTAGTTTCTACACTGAATCTTTCAAATGGAGCACATTTTTTAAATGTAAGGAGTGATTACTCGTAGGCATAACAAAGGGTATTTTTTTCCTCCATTTATACAATTTTATATCTCATCGTTTCAAATATCTTCATGTAAGTTGTTTAAAATGGACGTCTGTATTTTGGCGAATTCTTATTTAAAGTTTTTCAATATTACTTTATCTGAATGTATCTGAAATAATTAAAACAGTAACTGTAGATACAGTCGTAAATCAGACTTAATTCGTCACGTACGAGTTGCGTAACAAAAAATTAATAAGCAGTTCTAAGAATTAACAAAATGTATATTTTTACTAACCACTTCTTTCAATTTTGAAGCATTAATAAAAACGCGGCAAAACTTCTCTTTTTTTTGCGTTAAAATTAATACAGTACATAACTCAGTTAATTATCATATCGAGTCACGCACTCACGCACTTCAGAAAATAATGAGTCAGCTATAGGTATAATCCTTACAGTTTATTTAAAAATAAAATATATGATTTATTTTTCATTGCTGAAAAGTAGATACTTACTATGATGGTTTTAAAGAAATTTTGATCAAAAAGTATCCTAAACGCTGAAGTACACACTTCAATTTGGCACCTTCCCCCACTATTGGCACATGTGCTTAAAAACCTTTCTTTTCAAATTTGTGTTATGACATAAAAACAAAAAAGTAAACTGTTTTTTCCTTTGTGTTTAAAATGACAAACAGCCGCGTATAGAATGGTAACAGTTTCCCGAATTCGTTTTTCCATATAAGTATGAACATTTACAGCTATTATTTTGGCTGCCCGAAGATCGAGAGTAGGTATAATAAAAGACCGAATCTCCAATATACTTTGAGGTTTGATAACCTCAACATTTTTTTCCCTCTGGGCAGAATTTATCGTAAAAAACGTAGAAACCGTTGTCATTCCTTATTTCTTATAAAACAGAACAGTCCGAGGAACAGTCCCACCAATATTGAAAGTGACGTTTACTTCATTCGCGTTGTTTCTTTATTAAAACATAATATTTGTTTAAGTGACGCATCCCTGTGAAATTGTGCGTATGTAGACCCCAACAGGCTTTCGATGTAATATCATGTTAAGAATTGTAGTAGGTATGGCATGTTACTATTTAATAACTGGCGGTAGATATAATTTGAATTTTATTATGTAACGCATTATTGGAAAATAACTATGTACAATTACAAAAATTTTAATGCAAATTTGTTTTTAACAACGGTAGACGTACGTGACATGCACTGTATCGATCTCTGTAGGTATATAGGGGAGCGTTAAGTGCACCTTCATTCAATTCACAACAAAAATTAATGAAATGCGACATCTTGTCAAATTGGCCTCATGTGATTGGCATGGGAGTAATGAGGTTTTAATAAGTGCAAAGTGTCATATGAATTTTAATCATCTCGCGAACTGTAAGGCGATATTTTAATCATAAACCCGTTTTGAAGAAAAATGAGATGTATAAGTTAACAACAAAATCAAGTCATCATTATTTTATGATCTGGTTTATTTACATAATAAAATATTCTGAGAGGATATAGCGTAATTCGTACGCGGTATTCATAAAGGCAGGGAATCTATCACAACTGAAAACTTTCTGGCGGTTTGTTTCAGGTTTTATATCAATGTTAGACAGGCGTCTATAATTAATCACGTTGTGTTCATTTGAAAAGGACCCAACCTTAATATTTCCTACTTAGGTATCAAGTCTCTATTCATTCATGTTTTTGCCTTTGATACCACGATACCAGCCTTTTTCACGAGAAGCAAGCTGAAACAGGCTTCATTAGCAGTATTCAAAGTATCTGCAGAGCTGCTTTCTATTTGTTTTTCTTCTTGCAAATTCAAATTCGCGTTTCGGAATAAGTTTTAGAAAATTTTTCGAAACTGATCGTTATTAAAAAAATTTTATGTTTCTAACGAGGTTGCTATGTTACTACGAAATATTCACCTAAGTACCTACTACTTTTTTAATATAAATCAAAACTATATTTAAATGGAATCTTTCGAAACAATTTGTGTAAAGAATGCGAAAAAATAGTATTTCAAACTGGAAACTTACTTTTGAATTATTGTAACAATGTTTGTAACAAGTCTTCGTCCTGGTTCTGTTTATTTAACTTTTGTTGCAGTTGTATTTCGAAACATTCAGAGTGTATCTATATTATTATCAGTGGGTAATATACATCTTAAACTTTGATGGCGTACCGAAGTTGACATAATAATTTGCGTTTTGTTTTTATCACCTTATGTAAAGCCACAGAAGTTTTACCACTCACCACAAATTATGAGCTAGGCAAGTATTAGAAGTCCCGCTAATTAGTGAGTTAATAAGCAAGGATTTGGTTTAACTTTTTACGCATTTAACAGCCATAGATCACTCAAATGTACACGTATGATACACCTATTCGCTTCTATTCTGAAGTGGTATAACAAAAACTCAAAACTCAATTTGCTTTCATTTAGCGAATATAGCGTTTACGTTTACGTACATGTAAGCGCCAAAAAACCCCTCAATTATCATGCTGCAGCGTTCTAATCTATACCTTTTGGTTTTTTTAAGTAGCGTTTGTAATAATTTGTAATCGATCGCTTTGTAAGAAATCTTTTCCAACTCTTTCGCTTCATCTTAATCATCTTTTTTGAATACAGATTGATTTATTTCCAAATAGTGTGCTGGCCAAAATTGGGGGCAAACACACTTGTTGTTTAAATTCATCTTCATCGGGTCTATTTTTTTTATTTTACCTTTTAACAAATACCTCTATACTATTTCAGTTTATTGTAATACATTCGCGTCGCGTCGTTGCAATATTTTATCTTCCGTTTCTGAAGTTTATATGCCTTTATTTTCCTACTATTGGTATAGGTAATAAATAATAATTCTCAATAACTCTCTGCGTTGGATTCGGGATCTTTGCTTAGGTTTTTCAATTATCTTTCCTAAATGTAGGTATTAGTGATTTAATTTTTGCACTTTTATTCACTCTAAAATGTGCCTGCATTTACCAAAAACGATTGTGTGACGTTTCGTCCATTCCATTTCGTCCACTGGCCGCTACGTCCACTAATTCTTTCGTCCACCGCTTTCCAATTCCATTAATTATTTTGTCCACTGGCCGCTACGTCCACTAGTTCTATAGTCCACCGCCCTCAAAATCCATTAATTCTTTTGTCCACATCCCTTAAAATCCACTTATTAATTGATTATTATTAGGTCAAAAAAAAGACCTAAGTCTTAATATTAAAAGTATTTTTATAGCGAACCTGTATTTAAAAAAAAACTTAAGAGGTCCTAACAACGATTGAATATGCTTCGCCCCCATGTACACAGAGGTCCGCCCTCACACGAAGGTTTTTACAATGGTCTTCTTACAACATCTACGCTTTAATTTTCTAAATATATAAATACACAAACTTTTAAATATCCTTTGTAATAAATGTTTATTATAAAACTTGTATTTATTTTGAGTGGACAAAAAATTGGTGGAGTTTAAAATCAGTGAAAGAAAAAGCCAGTGGAAGTAATAATCAGTGAACGATGAGAAGACCGGTGGAAGTAATACTCATTGGACGAGAAGACCGGTTGAATTAATGAATTAATAATCAGTGGAGGAGAAGAACGGTGGACGAAACTGAGTGGACGAAACGGAATGGACAAAGTGGAGTGGACAACGTGACCCACACTCACCAAAAACTTGTTTCTTATTTGACATAGCCGTAGTTAAAATATTAAATTTCGTACTTTGAAATATCAGACGCTTGAATTCCGATTCATACCACTCCTCGTGACTTCATACCTCCGAGTTATCCTTCTTAGTTGGGAACCTCCTCTCAGTACAGTTTGAACAGAAATTGTCTTCATTAATTACATTTATATTTTACCGATTTTCTTTAGTGACGTTGACAATTCACAATTACTTACTAGATGGTGATCCGTACATTTACGTGGGTGTTCGCTCTTTAAGTTATAGAACATTGGCGGCGATCTTTTGCTTCATACTTTCCAATTACTAGTCGATTTTAATTTTATATAATAATAGTACGTTATGTTGCTTTTGGAAACGAGTTTATGTCCATGTTTATAATCTCAGAAGTAACTATCGCCGTAGGTAAAGCATTAAGACACATTTGCATCTTTTTTTTTATATTTTGATATTAAAGCCCTTCCGTCTAATGCCACTATGGTAAAAGTACCTATTGAGAATTAGTCAATGCTAATACGTATTATTATCCAATATCGAATCCTTCATTAGTTCCATTTATTTGAAACTACGTTAATATCACAGTATTATCTGCTTGCTTTGCAATATCACTTTATTTGAGTATATACCGATTTCGCCAGATGAACATCGTCAAATGTCAGCGTTTTTTTTGTAGTAGAGTCGCAACTGAGAATGGAAGATACATTTTTCGAAAAACTTTGGGCTTTGACGCTTTCCATTTTGTCATGTACCTATCTTTTAAGATTATTTTGTTATATTCGAACTACTTGTTATATTCAAATAAAACAATTTAATACGACAGCGATATAGTATTCTTATCTACCCTATGTTAACCATATTTATATTTTTATAAATGTAATCTTATCAAAGGAATGCTTAATATTGTACTACAAGGTTGTGAGTTTGTTTTATGTTTATTTTTTCTTTCTTTTTCTATTTCAAGCCATTAGTGCAGTACAAGAGGTGGAAACGTAATTAAAGTATAATGAAGGTGTAGTTTAGATTAAAATAACGGTCTTTTTTATTGAGAACTTCAATTAATACACCGGAAAACAGAAGGAAGAGTTGGATAGGTTAGTTTCATATAACTGCATCATCCAAAGTTATAGCTAACCTCTTTCTTTACGTTGTCTTCTAATTGAAAAAGTCGAAGATGAAAAGTTTTCGACAGTGATGGTTGATTTTTATTGTGTGTTAAATAAATGTTAAACTACTAATTTATATCTGTTAAAGATGTTATTCATATTTGGGAGTAATTAAACAAGAAATTTTGGTTTTATTTGATATAATACAAGATGACCTTAACAATTAGTTGAATAACATATTTATAAATATTCATTAATAAAATCGAGGTATATTTTAAATATTAAAATCGGTATTAACAAAGGCATACCTTATTGGACAGGAAATTCCAAGGAAATACAGTTAGATTGACTAAACGAATTGTTTTTTTTGTATTATCAAAATCTAAATCTGTTTCTAACGGTATTAATCAACTCTCTTTTGTATCATGAATCAGTGTTCGTGGAAATAAGGTTGCACAAATCAAAACAACTTTCTTACATAACCTGTGACTTTTATGTTAATGAAAATATATCTACATATCACATTTCTATTCTAATGCTTTATATGTTTCTAGGTGATAAATTTCGCTTGGTTCTCGCAACAACATTACGCGAAGATGGATACCCTGACAGTGGAGATTGGAATCCGGCAGGTTTAGAAAGTGAAGGTTCCCGAGCGGACAGTTTTGAATATGTTATGTCTGGAAAGGTGTACAGAATAGAAGGGGACGAATCTACCGTTGAACCATCAAGTAGATTGTAAGTAGCTGTCTTTTTTTAAACAATCGCCTGTTTTTGTAATTGAATATTGTTGGCATAACCTAATCGTCACCGTCAATTTCGAACATTTTCTCATTGGCAGGATATGTTCTTTTCTTCAGGAAGAAATTTATTTCTTGTTTTTGTCTCTTAAGGGGTGTGTTGATGGTAATGTACCACAAGTTCTCAAATTAATGGGAAATTATGTTACATAAGGAATAGTAAGACGATATTTTCCGAACGGGAAGTTTGATGCCGGCTTCGTGCAAATCAAACCGCATTAAAAAGTCGCTCTACTCTAAATGTCAGTAAACATTGTTTCTAAAACTGCCTTAGAAAAGAGTATTTTCTTTATTAAAATTAATGAAGAAAGTTACATTTTCCTCTCTTAATTGAGTATTGAGGAATTCAAAAGAACATTTAATTATGGTAAATTTACACTGGTCGTGTTATAAATGCAAATTTCGTGCATATTTTTTTTAAATGTATACTCAGTTTTTAAAAAACATTGTGTAATACACGAGAAATAATATTTTTTCAACTCTAGCTCAAAGTTTGACACACGAACGTAGCGAGGTGTATATGTATTTGTATAACTTTCTTCTCTAGTGTTGTAGAAATAACCAAAAAGTAATAACTATGCATTTATTTGAGTGTACGAAGTATATTTGAGAACTCAAACTTCAATTGCAACAGAACTATCAAAGTACATATATAAATAACAAATGCATGTCCGTCGTGTCTGGACAAATTAGTGTAAGTCAAAATTTAGCATTTCGAAATAAACGAGGTGAGTAGAAGACGGGCACCTTTCCCCCCCCCCCCCCCCCCCCGTTTTTGACGTCACGGTGGGGGGGGCATGGCCCACGTGGGGGACGTGTTTTATCCTTAGGGGTGATCCTGGAGGGGGTAATTTATCCTTAGGGGTGATCCTGGAGGGGGTAATTTATTTTTAGGGGTGATTCTGGATGCTGGATGTCTTTTCTGGATGCTGGATGCTGGATGACTTTTCTGGATGCTGGATGGCTTTTCTGGATGCTGGATGTCTTTTCTGGATGCTGGATGGCTTTTCTGGATGCTGGATGTCTTTTCTGGATGCTGGATGGCTTTTCTGGATGCCTTTTTGGCTAGACGCCATCTTGGATTTTGACGTCACTAACCCCACAATAGGCCCACGTGGGCGACATGTTTTTTATGCTTAGGGGGTGATCCTGGAGGGGGTAATTTATTTTTAGGGTTGATACTGGATGCTGGATGCTGGATGTCTTTTCTGGATGTATTTTCTGGATGCTGGATGCTGGATGTCTTTTCTGGATGTCTTTTCTGGATGCTGGATGCTGGATGTCTTTTCTGGATGCTGGATGCCTTTTCCGGATGCTGAATGCCTTTTTGGCCTTAATACCCTTTTGGCTTCTTAACGCCTTTTTGCCTTTCCTGAATGCCTTTTTGGCCTTAATACCCTTTTGGCTTCTTAACGCCTTTTTGCCTTTCCTGAATGCCTTTTTGGCCTTAATACCCTTTTGGCTTCTTAACGCCTTTTTGCCTTTCCTGAATGCCTTTTTGGCCTTAATACCCTTTTGGCTTCTTACCGCCTTTTTGCCTTTCCCGGGTGCTGAATGCCTTTTTGGCCTTAATACCCTTTTGGCTTCTTAACGCCTTTTTGCCTTTCCCGGGTGCTGAATGCCTTTTTGGCCTTAATACCCTTTTGGCTTCTTAACGCCTTTTTGCCTTTCCCGGGTGCTGAATGCCTTTTTGGCCTTAATACCCTTTTGGCTTCTTAACGCCTTTTTGCCTTTCCCGGGTGCTGAATGCCTTTTTGGCCTTAATACCCTTTGGCTTCTTAACGCCTTTTTGCCTTTCCCGGGTGCTGAATGCCTTTTTGGCCTTAATACCCTTTTGGCTTCTTAACGCCTTTTTGCCTTTCCCGGGTGCTGAATGCCTTTTGGCCTTAATACCCTTTTGGCTTCTTAACGCCTTTTTGCCTTTCCCGGGTGCTGAATGCCTTTTGGCTTTTGGTTTCTTAATACCCTTTTAGCTTTTCGGGTTTCTTAACGCCGTTTTGCCTTTCTCGGATGCTGAATGCCTTTTTGGCTTTTGGTTTCTTAATACCCTTGTGGTTTCTGGCGTCTTAATGTCCTTTTTCTGTTTTCTTAATGCCTATTTGGCTTTTGGTTTCTTAATACCCTTTTGGCTTTCTGGTTTCTGAATATGTGTTTCACTTTTTTAGTTTTAATTATTGCATCCCGCTCAAGTAAACACACAGAGGAGGAGGTGCTGGAAACTTCTACAGTGGAGGATTTCCGTATGGTAACGGTATACATTAGAAAAGCGCATTTACTAAAATTCATTTATTTTTATGATTGTGAAAACATTATACAGAAGCTTAATTATATTATCATTTTCAATTAGATTTACAGTAAACAAATTTTCAAAAAAACCTAAGTCGCTAAGTTTAAAATACAGAAACATTAAACAATAAAGTCCGCAAACGTTTGAATGGCAATCTTGAAGTACTTTGTCGTTGTCGAATTCTTCTCCAAAAATCTCAGGTGCCTCCGGTGGTCGACCAAAGGAATCAAAATATTCTCCTCGTCCATTCCCATCAATGTAGATTGCAGTCCAATGTACCCCAGGCCTGTATGACGGATCGGTGTTTACACAAGGTCTTGGTGCGTGTTTCGGCAATTGATTACCAGCACATACAAGTCGAAATACATTTTTCTGACCCGGAATCAGATTTAGCAACTTGAGAATTTGACCCGTATTCATCCTTGGAATTTGTCCAATCTTGAAGTAGTAAAACGTTTTCTAATGCACACATAGGCTCCTCAATAGTATGATGCATGCAGCGATAAGCTTGCGCTTCTTTCTTCAAATTTTTAAGCGATGGACATCCATTGTCCAGTACCTGGCACTTTTCAATACCTTTCACATAAATTTTGTTGTAAGACTTCAGGACTTTTGCCGCTTCTCGTTCGAAATCTTGGAATGGGACATATCCCGAACTCCAATGAATACCGTGGTGACGTGTCTCGAGATAATTTACAGTTTTCTTTGCATCAGGGGATAATGTCGAATAGGATGTTGGTGGTTTAAATAGGAAAACAGCCAGATTACCATCATCCGTAACTACGGCAAACTCTTTAGGAATGAATTTATTGTCATTCCCCCGAAACCCTTGCAAATCCACAAATGCAGCAGCGACCATTCTTCTCGACCCTATAACAGAAACTAGGGCTGCTAAAAACGGAACAGTATGGAAATATCCAATTTCGTAATAAGGATATAATTTGTTATGCCTAAGGACATACAATTGTATACAGCAAATAAGGTCTAAGGCTAGAAAAATATTTATTAGATTTGATTAAATAAATAAATAAATCATTTAATGTCTTTTGTCTTTTTGGCTTTTCTGGATGTCCTTCTGTTGCAAAACATTTTATGCTTTTGTATACATTTTGTCATTTTGAAACAAAAACATCTTATCTCCTGAATTAGTTTTCTTAGAAGTATGTCCACGAATCAAAACTAAGAAACAAAAATACTTAAGTCGGAATCTATTTCTATTTTCACCTTAAATTGCGAAATGTTTGTAATTCTTTACGTTGTTGCATACTCCCTTTTTTCTGAAAATGTTGTGAGAAAACAATTTTTTAAAGTGTCTTGATCAGCCATTTTTTGTAAACAATGTGCGGTGCGCCCAACATAATTTACGTTGCGCACAACATAATTTACGGTGCGCACAACAATATTTTCGGTGAGCCCTACCATCCTATGGTGCGCACAACACCAATTACGGTGCGCACGACAACCTTTTCGGTGTGCACAACACCATTTACGGTGCGCAATACCAAATCTTCGGTGCGCACGATTAGTCATTTTACTTTCGGTGGGAATTTTGATTTATGTAGTCATTTTGGTTTTGTCGGTCATATTTAATGGCCAAGCAAGCTGCATACGTGGACCTTGGAAAGAAATACAGGATTTAAACTATAAACAAAACTAAATCATATGTTTGAAGCATGTTAGGTACATTTTGCCTTTTTGGCTTTATGAATGCCCTTTCGGCTTTTTCGGATAGCTTCCATAATGACTTTTTGTCTTTCCTGGATGACGTAATCCGTTACTCGATTATAGATTAGATTAAATAAATAAATCGTATAGTACCTTTTTTGGGTTTGAGGAAGAGTCAGAGTCAGAGTCATCCAGGAAAGACAAAAAGTCATTATGGAAGCTATCCGAAAAAGCCGAAAGGGCATTCATAAAGCCAAAAAGGCAAAATGTACCTAACATGCTTCAAACATATGATTTAGTTTTGTTTATAGTTTAAATCCTGTATTTCTTTCCAAGGTCCACGTATGCAGCTTGCTTGGCCATTAAATATGACCGACAAAACCAAAATGACTACATAAATCAAAATTCCCACCGAAAGTAAAATGACTAATCGTGCGCACCGAAGATTTGGTATTGCGCACCGTAAATGGTGTTGTGCACACCGAAAAGGTTGTCGTGCGCACCGTAATTGGTGTTGTGCGCACCATAGGATGGTAGGGCTCACCGAAAATATTGTTGTGCGCACCGTAAATTATGTTGTGCGCAACGTAAATTATGTTGGGCGCACCGCACATTGTTTACAAAAAATGGCTGATCAAGACACTTTAAAAAATTGTTTTCTCACAACATTTTCAGAAAAAAGGGAGTATGCAACAACGTAAAGAATTACAAACATTTCGCAATTTAAGGTGAAAATAGAAATAGATTCCGACTTAAGTATTTTTGTTTCTTAGTTTTGATTCGTGGACATACTTCTAAGAAAACTAATTCAGGAGATAAGATGTTTTTGTTTCAAAATGACAAAATGTATACAAAAGCATAAAATGTTTTGCAACAGAAGGACATCCAGAAAAGCCAAAAAGACAAAAGACATTAAATGATTTATTTATTTATTTAATCAAATCTAATAAATATTTTTCTAGCCTTAGACCTTATTTGCTGTATACAATTGTATGTCCTTAGGCATAACAAATTATATCCTTATTACGAAATTGGATATTTCCATACTGTTCCGTTTTTAGCAGCCCTAGTTTCTGTTATAGGGTCGAGAAGAATGGTCGCTGCTGCATTTGTGGATTTGCAAGGGTTTCGGGGGAATGACAATAAATTCATTCCTAAAGAGTTTGCCGTAGTTACGGATGATGGTAATCTGGCTGTTTTCCTATTTAAACCACCAACATCCTATTCGACATTATCCCCTGATGCAAAGAAAACTGTAAATTATCTCGAGACACGTCACCACGGTATTCATTGGAGTTCGGGATATGTCCCATTCCAAGATTTCGAACGAGAAGCGGCAAAAGTCCTGAAGTCTTACAACAAAATTTATGTGAAAGGTATTGAAAAGTGCCAGGTACTGGGATTTCTTAACAAGCCAATCGTGAATCTGGAAGACAATGGATGTCCATCGCTTAAAAATTTGAAGAAAGAAGCGCAAGCTTATCGCTGCATGCATCATACTATTGAGGAGCCTATGTGTGCATTAGAAAACGTTTTACTACTTCAAGATTGGACAAATTCCAAGGATGAATACGGGTCAAATTCTCAAGTTACTAAATCTGATTCCGGGTCAGAAAAATGTATTTCGACTTGTATGTGCTGGTAATCAATTGCCGAAACACGCACCAAGACCTTGTGTAAACACCGATCCGTCATACAGGCCTGGGGTACATTGGACTGCAATCTACATTGATGGGAATGGACGAGGAGAATATTTTGATTCCTTTGGTCGACCACCGGAGGCACCTGAGATTTTTGGAGAAGAATTCGACAACGACAAAGTACTTCAAGATTGCCATTCAAACGTTTGCGGACTTTATTGTTTAATGTTTCTGTATTTTAAACTTAGCGACTTAGGTTTTTTTGAAAATTTGTTTACTGTAAATCTAATTGAAAATGATAATATAATTAAGCTTCTGTATAATGTTTTCACAATCATAAAAATAAATGAATTTTAGTAAATGCGCTTTTCTAATGTATACCGTTACCATACGGAAATCCTCCACTGTAGAAGTTTCCAGCACCTCCTCCTCTGTGTGTTTACTTGAGCGGGATGCAATAATTAAAACTAAAAAAGTGAAACACATATTCAGAAACCAGAAAGCCAAAAGGGTATTAAGAAACCAAAAGCCAAATAGGCATTAAGAAAACAGAAAAAGGACATTAAGACGCCAGAAACCAAAAGGGTATTAAGAAACCAAAAGCCAAAAAGGCATTCAGCATCCGAGAAAGGCAAAACGGCGTTAAGAAACCCGAAAAGCTAAAAGGGTATTAAGAAACCAAAAGCCAAAAAGGCATTCAGCACCCGGGAAAGGCAAAAAGGCGTTAAGAAGCCAAAAGGGTATTAAGGCCAAAAAGGCATTCAGCACCCGGGAAAGGCAAAAAGGCGTTAAGAAGCCAAAAGGGTATTAAGGCCAAAAAGGCATTCAGCACCCGGGAAAGGCAAAAAGGCGTTAAGAAGCCAAAAGGGTATTAAGGCCAAAAAGGCATTCAGCACCCGGGAAAGGCAAAAAGGCGGTAAGAAGCCAAAAGGGTATTAAGGCCAAAAAGGCATTCAGGAAAGGCAAAAAGGCGTTAAGAAGCCAAAAGGGTATTAAGGCCAAAAAGGCATTCAGCATCCGGAAAAGGCATCCAGCATCCAGAAAAGACATCCAGCATCCAGCATCCAGAAAAGACATCCAGCATCCAGCATCCAGAAAATACATCCAGAAAAGACATCCAGCATCCAGTATCAACCCTAAAAATAAATTACCCCCTCCAGGATCACCCCCTAAGCATAAAAAACATGTCGCCCACGTGGGCCTATTGTGGGGTTAGTGACGTCAAAATCCAAGATGGCGTCTAGCCAAAAAGGCATCCAGAAAAGCCATCCAGCATCCAGAAAAGACATCCAGCATCCAGAAAAGCCATCCAGCATCCAGAAAAGACATCCAGCATCCAGAAAAGCCATCCAGCATCCAGCATCCAGAAAAGACGTCCAGCATCCAGCATCCAGAAAAGACATCCAGCATCCAGAATCACCCCTAAAAATAAATTACCCCCTCCAGGATCACCCCTAAGGATAAAACACGTCCCCCACGTGGGCCATGCCCCCCCCACCGTGACGTCAAAAACGGGGGGGGGAAAGGTGCCCGTCTTCTACTGAGGTGGAATATTTTGTTGCAATAAAAGATCTAAAACTAACGAATTTTAAAACCTCCGTTGACATTTTGTTATTATTAAGAAGCAAATAAATCAAATAATATTTTGAAAGAGGTAAAATGAACGTATACTGTTATGTACCGAATTTATTATCAAAATACAAAAGCAACACCTCTATCCGCAAAATTCAGGAAACAAAGGAACAGAAATCATAACATATAGCCCAGTAAAATAGGAAAATTTGGGGACAGGTTTGTTTGTGCTCCCTTTGAAGTGTTCAAAAGTCCCCACCCGTACCCCCCTCCGAGAGAAATGGGGGGCGAAAAAGTGTCAAAAAAACAGGTTTTCGTAAATAACTGAAAAAGTATCAATTTTATCAAAAACAAAAATGTTAAGAAAGTTGTAGCTGACAAAATTCCGCACATTTTCATGTTTTATTTTTGTCTACGACCAATAGGACCCGAGATATATTTTTTTTTAATTGTCGACTGGCCATTCGTATCGCAAAATGCTACAAATAAAAGTTGTAGAGAATTTAATTACTAACAATTTCCTGTTTGGCCATTCTCCAGATATAAGCGAAATACGCGCGATCCGCGCACGTGTTACCGTTTCGCCGCAAAGCAGTCGAAAATTTAAAAAAATCGATCTCGGCTCCTATTGGTCATAGGGACAAAAATAAAACATGAAAATGTGCGGAATTTTGTCAGCTACAACTTTCTTAACGTTTTTGTTTTTGATAAAATTGATACTTTTGCAGTTGTTTACGGAAACCTGCTTTTTTGACACTTTTTCGCTCCCCATTTCTCTCGAAGGGGGTGGGGGGGGGGGGGTACGGGTGGGGACTTTTGAACACTTCAAAGGGAGCACAGAACAAGCCCGTTCCCAAATTTTCAAAGCTATAACCATTATTTCATCCAAATCGTTAAATTTCTTCCTATTTTACTGGGCCGTTAGCAGATAAAGTATTCTAATCAGACGATATTTGTAGAGCTAATGACATGTCGCTCTTTTTGCGCCTGGAGAAACATATTTTTTTAAATATTCAAACATTCAACCACTTCCATTTGAAGGGATTGGCGATAGAACCTTTTTTGTCTAAATACTATTTCAGATTTGTGCAAATTAGCGAAATTTCGAAAATTGCCGTATATGTCAAATTTTTTCTTCCATTTTTACGTTTGTTCCAGTTATGCGAATATGATGTTTCATCGCGTAGTTTTTTTCTATTCTTCATTCGTTGTGCGTAAATAAGGAACAACATTCTAATATGAATTCGTAAATATCCAACTTTATTTTTTATCTATCTTCACTCTCATGCCACGTACAATTTTCATATCCCCATAGTTGTTTCTCGGTTTGATATTTAAACGTCACAGTTATATTATCACATACCGACTGACGGGATGGGAGACAACTAGCCGCCGAGACAACTGGCCGCCGAGACAACTGGCCGCGAGACAAGTTGCTGCCGGGACAAGTGGTCGTCGCGTTGCTGCCAGTACAACTTGACTTCGAATAAATAAATGGCTGGTTTCATTTATTGAAAACAAACAAACACAGCATTATTGCAACTTAAAAAAATGCCAACCTAAGCGTATATTGCCACTCAGGCGCTTAGGTTAGAGGTAGGTTTAGTATATTTTTTTCAAATGATACGAAAACGTGAATATGATACTAAACAGTATTTGAAACTTAAAAAAATGCCAACCTAAACGTATATTGCCACTCAGGCGCTTAGGCTAGAGGTAGGTTTAGTATAGTTTTTTTTCAATTGATAACAGTCCCTCAAGATTAAAAGTTATTTTTGATTTTCGATTTGTATGGCGAATCGTTCCTACGGCGAATTTGACCAACGGCCAACTGTCCCGACGGCGCTTTTTAGAAGCAGTTGGCCGCGGCCACTTGTCTCGCGGCTAGTTTTCCTGTCGGCCACTTGTCCCGCGGCCAGTCGGCCGCGGCCAGTTGTACTAGACCGGTATACTGAAGACCAACTTAAGTTTATGAAATTCTATCTTTGTGGACATAAACGAGTACCTAACTATTTTTTGTCATTTTTCACTAATTATTTCTCGGGCGAATTGTTTTTTGGTTTATTTATTGTTTAGTCGGAATAAACAACCCAACAAACTTTTCATTAGCCAAAGTACATACACGTGCATTTCATCCACACTTCATAAAACAGTTTTGGCAAATATTGACGATCTGATCGATCATTTATTTAAACAAGTATCAAATTAAGTTTTCAAAACACCCCCCCCCCTCCCCACAGGGGGCGAGAGTGATGTTTACGTATCATGACTCAATAGGTTTCAAAAAATAAAGGAAACGTGTTTTTTCCTTTTTGTAATTGGATGTGTTTACCAGAGATTTGGAATCAGTAAAGAATTTGCTATAAGATGACACCACTTCCAACTTTCTAAACCCTGTAACATCGACCAACGCACAGACATCCAGACGAATTTAGTAACCAACGTTTTGAAGTTGGTTGAAAAAGACTGGAGAACTTGTTGATTTATTAGTGTATTGGAATCACTTACTCTACGGCTTTTGATCTCATTGACGATGTAATTCACCCTCCTGTCTCTACTTCCAACAACCCAAGTCTCCTTGAAGATATCTTCTTGTATTTTATTGCAGTACTTTGCTCCATAGTTTAGTAAATCCTTCACGTCTCAGTTTCTAATTGGAAATAATGGTAATAATAAGAATAGCTATAAAAGTATTATGATTACTTATACCGGGTGCTGATTCGGCCGCTCAGTAATAGCATTTTACATGTAAAATCTTGTCTATGCAATTTCCTGCTCCCCTAATTGTTTTAGGGCCAAAACATAAGAGTACAAAAGTTTTCAAAACTAAAAATGCTACCTGAATGGTATGTTTTCTCCGACCAAAATTCTACTGTAAGGAAGAAGATGAAGAATTAAATGTTGAATTAGAATTTGCAAAAATCACATTGCCATGTCGGCGGTCTTTTTTAGCATTTACTTTGATCTTAAAAATTCCTTTAATGGTATTTTTATGGAACGCCGTTTTACTTTTTATTGTCAGTTTTTATACTCAATGTATAAAATAACTTCTTTGTTAAGTTTACAATTTTAGTTACAATTTTAATGTTTGTTTAATAAACTTCAAGTATTTATACTGATAGTTGATTTAAAATGTTACATGAATAAAAATGTACATTGAAAATAAAAGAAGTAACTTTATAATTTCTTAAATTGTAATGAATAAGTTTAAAGTTAGGATATTTTTAAGCAACTAACATATTAAATGGTAGAATTAAAATGTTTGTTGATAATTTTAATTGGTCGCTTCGATCGGTGGTGTTATTTTGAACTATAATTTACATGTGTTTCCTTATACTGGTGTAGTTTCAATAACTGCCACCGATCGAAGCGACCAATTAAAATTATCAACAAACATTTTAATTCTACCATTTAATATGTTAGTTGCTTAAAAATATCCTAACTTTAAACTTATTCATTACAATTTAAGAAATTGTAAAGTTACTTCTTTTATTTTCAATGTACATTTTTATTCATGTAACATTTTAAATCATCTATCGGTATAAACACTTGAAGTTTTTTAAACAAACACAAAAATTGTAGTAAAAATTAATAATATAACTTTAAATTCAATCTATTAAATATTTGCTTGCCCTTAGTATTAAATATTAAATTTTGTTTATAGCATTTCAAGCAAACTTTAATTTTTATTAAGTATATTTTTATGAGTCTCCATTTATTTTAGTATATTAAAAGTGTTTGTTAAAAAAACTCCACACATTTCAATTGTTAGATGAAAATGAGTTTCTTGATTTAATATATTTCACACCAAAATTTGTAACACTCGTTTTTAAACCTTTCATTTAAATTGAGAAGCAAAATATGTGAACAAACATTGGAATTCGTGTAACATTTTTATTTAACAAACAAAAAATAGCAACTAATTTAAATGAAAGAATTAAAATGTATGTCGAATTAAAGTGTTACATGAATTAAAATGTTTGTTGATAATATTTGTTCTTTCATTTCAAATAAAGAATTAAAATTATCAACAATCATATTAATTCTGAATTAAAATGTTTGTTGATAATTTTAATTGGTCGCTTCGATCGGTGGCAGTTATTGAAACTACACCAGTATAAGGAAACACATGTAAATTATAGTTCAAAATAACACCACCGATCGAAGCGATACGAATGCAATTATTCGTTTCATTTTATATTGTATTAGTTTAGTGTGCAACAGAGTCGTAATATAATAGATAGATAAAGTTCGATCCACGAGAGTTGGCGTTCACGTCATAGGTTTCCGAATGAATGCACGACATTCCTTTTAAACAATCATTAAAGCTTAATACATGTTTGTGATAAAGATGGCAATATAGTTTGCATGTGTTTTAAGTAAAGACGTGCGTATAGATGATCGCCAGTGAAAATGAGAGAGAAGTGAGTATGTCCGTATGTTCAACAGCTGACTTCAATCAACACTATCTGTCAATGTCAAATTTATTCATTATTTGTAAACATTTGTAAATTGTAACATTAGTGCCAAACGTACCGCCCAGAGAACGAGTTCAATCGCAGCAGACGTTAATATGTTTATTGCACTTATTAGAATTCCGCATTTAGCTTTACTAAGCTCTAATTAATTTTTTAAGATACGTTTTATACGTAATGGATTAATTAAACACGTAAAATATTACTATGACAATTTTAAAGTAGCACAAGCAACTACCTGTGGGTAATTAAAGTATTATTTGCAACACTGCCTTGTTACGATTTGGCAGATTTCATTCCCGACGTCATTATTTCTTGACTTCAAATTTTAATCTTAATACATACAATTACAAGTAATGACGTGCACGCCAACTCTCCTGGATCCAATTATAGATATTTATTTGTCTTAATTACATAAACAAAAAGATTCTTATTTCCTACAAAAAACAAAACAAACTTTTTACATTTCAAAAAAAAATTAAACACCTCCTACACTTGTCCCCTTCATCCACTCCACCCCTTCCCCCTTCACTCCCAAAATCACCTTTCTTTCTCTCTTCTCTTCCTTTAGTTCCTCACACTCCCTCATCATATGCCATATAGTTTCCCTCCCTTTCCCACACATTCTACATATCCTTTTCTCCTCCTCCCACCAGTATCTGCTTTCATTTTCCTCGTTCCCGCACCTGAACCTTGCCACCATTCTTTTTTCCTTTAACTCCATACCACTCACTATATAATCGGCCTTGCCTTCCACCATTATCTCCATATATCCCTCATTATATCTTCCCTCCGCTATCCTCTCTCTCCTTTCCTGACCTTGTACATCTTTGTCTCTTGCTACTAATTCCTCTACCATATCCCTTCCTTCCTCTCTTCTCCTTTCTATCTCCTCCCTCGCATATCCCACTCTCTCATAAAACAACCTCCTCTCTTCTTGCCCATACCTTATCCGTTCTTTTCTTATCTCTCTCATACACTCATTTACCATTACAATTTCATTTCTCTTCCTAACCTCTTCCTCATACTTCACCGCTCGCTTTCCTGTCTGCACTCTTATTTTTTCAAATTTTGTTTCTTTATCTACTATATACCCTGGCGTCTCTCTATTCAACCCCAACGTCCATCTGCAGTACTTTTCCTGTATTTTTCTCCCACTCCTTCCATCCCCATATCTCCGCTCCGTAAACCATCACGTTCTTTACCAACTTGTCAAAAATCCATCTTCTCTTCTCCATATCCTTCCCAAAAACTCTTTCCCCCACTCCCCACACTTTCCCCACTAGCCACTTGCCAATTCCCTGATGTGCGCCTCATCCTTATTATCGTACCGTAAAACATACCCTAGATATTTCCATTCATCTACACTTTCTATCTCCTCTTCTCCCCACCACCACTTTTTCTTTATACTCCTCCCTCTTCTCTTTTGAAATACCATCAACTTTGTCTTTTTTACATTCGCGCTCAAACCCTTTCTTTCTAAATATCTCTTCATCACCCCATCTCTTGCTCACTGTCCGCCATCACTACCACGTCATCCGCATATCATATGCCAATACCCACACTTTTATCCTCCCGATCACCACCCCTCCCCTTTGATATCTCCGCAACTCTTCCTCTAAATCCCCAATGTATAGCGAGAAAAGAGAGTCGTAATATAATAACAGCACTCTATAATGTGTGACCCAACAGAAATGTACGTAATATTCCTTTGTCCAGAGTTAGAATACTATTATTTTTTTTTTACTTAAAATAATATCGGTGGTAGGTAAATACGTGTTTTTCTTTCACAAATATTTGCAGTGAGGAGGCTGGTTATGTAACAAAAAATTGACAACGAATTATATTATTATTATTGTTAAGTATAGTAAATTAAGATTACAATGCCATACTTTTTTAAATTATTTATCACCAGATGTAAGATTTTCCGTTATCTTTTTCTCTTAAACTGTTAAAAGCAGTAAGCACCCAGGGGAAGTTAGCCATAACTTTCCATCCACAGATTTTCGTATGTTGAACTTTCAAATTAAATTATTTCCTTTAAACAAAAAACACTCAAATTAACAAAAACAAAAGATGTACTTTTTTAATTATCGTCGATTTTCTGTGAACGCTCGTGTAATCTATGGATGGAAAGTTATGGCTAACTTCCCCTGGGTTTAAAAAAGTGCATGAAAAATTCTCATTGGCGTGCGATTTTTGGTTTTGTCTTTTTAAAGTTATAAAACTAAAACAGGAATAATTACCATAATAAAATATACCGTGTGACAAGTTTCAAAGCGGGACATAGCCGAATAGCATGGGAAATCACATATTTGCAGTTTGTTGCTCACCAGTTTCATCTACAAGAACGGTAATGATGTCTACCGAAAGAGCATTATTTTCTGAGCCTTTTTATACCAAATTGTTTGGTATACTTACTAATTCACTGCTTTTTTAATTAAAAAATAATTTTCAAAAGTTAAAAAGTATGAGCAGCCATGACATGTCAAATGCAAATAATGTTTAATATTAATTTTTAGACCTGTTGCCTATTTAAACACTCGTTCCTTGTTATAATAACTATTATTATCTATCATTATTCATGGTTAAATTTTTCAGGAAAATGCCATATTACATATAATTCAAAATGTTTGAATTGATAATATTCAAAATTATTCGAATTTGACATGTCATGGCTACTCATATTTTTAACTTTTGAAAATTATATTTTCCTAATTAAAAAAGTAGTGAATTAGTAAATAGGTAAAATATTTGGTATAAACAGACTCAGAAAATAATGCTCTTTCGATAGATATCATTACCATTCTTGTAGATATAATTGGTGAGCAGCAAACTGCAAATATGTGATTTCCCATGCTATTCGGCTATGTCCCGCTTTGAAACTTGTCACACGGTATAATTATGTATATTTCAAAATGTTTCGGTTATTTATGTTAACATAACTTAAATTTTTTATATTGATGGTGTGTTAATTTTTTAGTGTTTTGTAATAATGCTTTGCCATTATGATTATATATTTTTTTAGTTTTTTGTAAATTATGTTGGATCATCACTTTCAGCTTGAAATTGCTTTTCGAATTACATTTTTATGGTTTTATTGCTTGTTTTCTACTCATTTTTCAATCGCTGAGATGAAAACATTTTGGCTTGTTCATTAACATGTCTAAACCTGACTTAAAAAAACATTAATGATAAGGTTTTGTTTATCGATCTGAACCCATTGTGTGAACTTGAACTATACTCAGTATATTGTACCTTACATTTCCATCTCGAAATTGAAAGTCGTCATTTGGAGCCAGAGATGTCCAAAATCTTTATTTATAAAGAAAATGTTAATGAAATTAATTATCAATCAATCAATCAAAAAAAAGCACATTGTCTACATAATTTCTACTTGTTGACCATTGGAAAATATTCTTTTGTATCTATCACTTCAAGTTGCCTCTATTTCGCGCAAACAAATTTTTGTGAACTGTTAACTTTTTGTTAAAGTTATTTTCCACTCTAATCTTCCATCTTTCTAATGTACGATTTGTGTTAACGTACTTTTCGCATTCTCTGTAATCTTATTGCAGATTTTTGATTAAATAGCGGCTGTAAATTAAATAGTTCTTGATTCTTTTGCGAGCGCTATTGGTGAATTATAAATTTCTGCATTCTTCGGCACTTATCAAGTGATGATCAAACTATTATGAAGATCTTGTACTACAAGCGATCGTGTCATTTTGCTTGATTGACACTAAATAGCTTTATAAATGAAAACAAAATTGTAAGTTCACTGTAACTTCTTTGCGCTTCTATGAACATTAAGAATTACGTTTAAAAACTTAAAAGTAAAAGGATTTCTTGTGATTTAATATATCAATTTACATAAATACAATTTCCAGCGCATTAAACCATTAAACATAATCAGTTCAGGTAGATTGCGGTTTTTCTTAGAATCGTTATTAGATGAGTATCAACATTTCGTTTACACCTTTATTTTTTACCTAACAAACTTTGAAATGAACATTTATAAAGTCGACCAATATTTTGATAAATGTTATTTATATGAATCAATTCAACCAAAGTGTTGAAAATATACGAAATTCAAATGTTAAGCACAAAAATTGGATGAAAAGGGCGCAGTTTACTGCCTTGATGTTCACATCAGAAACTTCCCTTTTAGGTAGGAATACTGAAGAATGAAGATTTAAGAAATAAAGATGTTTAGGTGCTGGGGACCACCCTGTGTTTTCTGATGTTTTGAACAGTGAACACAGCTGGTGGTATCTCAGTAGCTTTACATTACCTGCAAGTTGAATTCACCAAGACTCAAAAGAAATCTGCAATTCCAAGAGTGTTGCGCCTGATGTGGTAAATAGTTTAATTAAGTAGTATTTGTTATATGTTTGTATACTTTACCTACAATAAAATATGTACATAACTATTACATGAAGAATTTCATTAAGTAAATTTTTTTTTATTTGTATTCATAAGAAAATTCTATAGCCAGAACCAAGAAACTATGTCCGCATGAATTAAGTTGTGGTTTAGTGTTTAATTAAAAGTAATATTGGATTCTAAAAGGGCTTTGTCTGTTATATAATTCATTTATAGTCTTCGTATATTTTTTATATTTTCGATATTTCATGTCCTACTCGTGTACATCTTTCAGCTTTACTCTTCATGTTAGCTTCAGTCGACTCTCCTATAATCCTTGTTGTTTCAGCGTCAATAATATTTTGGGAACATAAATTATCATATTGTCAGTTATTTAGGCTGTGCCATAAGCAATAATTATAAGGTAATTATTATTAATATCTATTAGTATGGCAGTAATACTTGTTTATGTATGTACCTACTCAAATTTATTGTATATGTGGTCTAAAGCGGAAAATGTTACATAAAATACACATTCTGTAGTAGTTGTGTGCAGTCGATTTTTAATCGTTCAAGGGTAGATATATTAAGGCTGGATTCACACTATAGTGCCGGTCACGGTTCGCTCTCGGTCCAGTCTCGGTTCGGTAAAAGATTCTTACACAAGAAACAATGAGCGTATTCGTATTCATACTATTAGCACCGCTCAAGTTTCGATTCAATCACACTCCGACGCCGATATGTTTTGAAGAATATTTTACCGGAGCGCGATCGGACTGGAGCTGACTTGTACTCATAGTGTGAATACGTTTTTGTTTCAAATGTAGTATTCGCTTTCCGTTTTCCTCGCTAATAAGCTTGGATGCACCCACAATCTTCTTTTCGTCGTCTTGCGTTTCACTCTTTTCTTATTTGCAGCATCTTCATCAAGAAAACGAGCTATAACAGCTAATTCTTTAATTGAAAAATCAAATAATATTGTCTGACAACTGCAAAACTTGTACTTTAATAAATGAAATAAAGTAAAATTGTATTTCCAATTAAATTCATCCGATTTGGTCATTTGGACCATCAAGGATTTCATACTACATAGCTGAGGCTAGTGTGCACATCGAGACTGAACCGTGATAGAACACGAACCCATAGTGTAGATACAGTAAGATTTTACCGAACCGAGACCGGCACTATAGTGTGAATCAAGTCTTAATTTGAAGATGTCATTTAATTGTAATTGAAGAAATCATGTTAATCAAGTTGAAAGCGTTTAAAAGAACAGTAAAGCAGTTTTAATTACATTCAAAACATTGTTGTAATCTTGATTTCTGTGTAAAATTAATGCATCATTTACATAATTGCGAAATATTACTTTCACCTGTTTTAATTGATAAAACTTTGTAGGAAGAAACTTGGTTGCCTATTAAATTCCATTGTCAGTTTGTATCGATCACATTAATATGCCATTTCGCTTCTTTTGCTGTTGTTTATCCATGGGTCACATTTCATAAACAACTTCTTGTATTTCATTAATTTTATTCAAATTTAACTTCAAAATAGTTAGAATTACTTATTTATTACTATAACAACTTAACCTTTATTATGAGAAACATATACTTCTGCCATCGAATTTAGAAAAAACTTGGCCATATATACAATAGAATGCAGTCGTCTATGTTACAATTTGACACGTCGCTGAATTTTTAAGAGTCATGCATTGATTAGGTGCTCTCATGTAACTTGTGTATCTTTCACTTCTTTATGATAAAGCTTGAATTCAAATTGTTTCGCGTTACAGTATGTGTCTTCTATAGAGTTGTACGCGCAATAAAGTTATACAGGGTGTCTGTAAACCTCCTACCATAAATTTACCAGCCGATTCCTGACGCAAAAATAAGCCGAAAATGTCAGTACAACTTTTGTCGTAAACCGCTTCCTGAGGAAGATACACGTCTTTGAAAATGGTGTTGAAAAACGGAAAACAATTGCATTTTTAAAACGGCTTGAGATAAAAAATTAAAATTTCTGAGGCAGCCTAAACTGTTAAAGGCCTACATTTTCTACTATTTTGTTTTTTAAAAATTAACCATGGGCGGTACGAATGGGGGTTATCACCTTCTTATTATTACCCGCTTTTTTTACCTTTTGTTTTTTGCATTTTATTTTGCAGATTCGGATTCTCTGATATCTAATTAACAAAAAAGGTTCTCTTGTTGCAACTTGCCTAGACTAACCGTTTCCTATAAAATTCAGGTTTTCTGTTTAACGAAATTCAATTTTAAAAAACACTGAATTTGCGCAAATTAAATTAATTAAAACACTTTTTTAAGTTAAGTTATTGAAAAATAAAGTAAAATTAATACAATTAAAGTAAATGTTGGAAGTGTTCTCCGTTAGTCTCAAAGTTTATCTAAAATGCAGTGATTATGATTTTAGAAATAAGGTGTGCTACAAACATCTGTCAAAAGTTGTTGCAGATGTTTTTGTATTGACAAATTGTTCAATTAATCGTTGTCATTATTTGTTTAAGTTAGTTTCAACAGTCAATTATGGCTGTAGCATACACTTTTGAAGAATATGCAGATATGCATTTAGTGTTAGGGGAATGTTTAGGTAACGGTGCTCGTGCTGTTGAACGATACTCTGAATTGTATCCTCTCCGGAGAGTTCCCAATAGAAGAACGTTTATTGCTGTAGATCAGCGAGCCCGAGAAACTGGATCACTTGTCCCAAAACAAGGTACTGGAGGAGGCCGCAATCGTACTGTTCGTACTCCACAAATGGAACAGAATATTTTGGATGCTGTGGAAGAACAACCCGGTGTGAGTGTTAGAAGACTAGCAAACACACTTGGAACTTCTAAAGACGTCGTTCATGTAACACTTAAAGAACAGCTACTGTATCCCTACCATTATCAAAAACATGCAATTTATCCTGAGGATTCGAGAGCTAGACTTCAGTTCAGTAGATGGATATTGCAACAGCGTGTCAACAATCCAGAATTTTTAGTGGACTTGTTAACAACAGATGAGGCGCAGTTTACTCGGGATGGGATTTTTAATTACCATAATGAACATCGGTGGGCGGATGAAAATCCCCATGCTATACGAGTTGGGAACAATCAGAGCAGAGCAGAGGAAGTTCTCGATAAATGTTTGGGCGGGTATTGTGGGCGACCATCTTATAGGACCATTTCGTTTACCCCAGCGCTTAAGTGGAGCAAGTTATCTAAATTTTCTCCAGAATGATCTACTAGGCTTGTTGGAGGATGTACCATTGCAACAATGGAACAGAATGTGGTTTCTGCATGATGGGGCCCCTCCCCATTTTTCACGTGCCGTCCGAATGTGGCTACACGAAACATTTCCAGAGCGCTGGATAGGACGGGGTCATGATGCTCCGGTAAGATGGCCCCCAAGATCACCAGGTATAAATCCTTTGGATTTTTTTTTCTGGGGTGCCATGAAAGCTGCAGTTTACAAACAGAACGTCGATACCGAGGAGCAACTTTGGGAACGTATCCAAAATGCGGCTAATCACATTCGCTTGCAGTAGGGAGTTTTTGAACGAGTTAGGAATTCTTTAAGAAGGCGTGCTGAAGGATGTACTCAGAACAATGGAGAACACTTCGAACATTTACTTTAATTGTATTAATTTTACTTTATTTTTCAATAACAACTTAAAAAAGTGTTTTAATTTAATTTGCGCAAATTCAGTGTTTTTTAAAATTGAATTTCGTTAAACAGAAAACCTGAATTTTAAGGAAACGGTTAGTCTAGGCAAGTTGCAAGAAGAGAACCTTTTTTGTTAATTAGATATCAGAGAATCCGAATCTGCAAAATAAAATGCAAAAAAACAAAAGGCAAAAAAAGCGGGTAATAATAAGAAGGTGATAACCCCCATTCGTACCGCCCATGGTTAATTTTTAAAAAACAAAATAGTAGAAAATGTAGGCCTTTAACAGCTTAGGCTGCCTCAGAAATTTTAATTTTTTATCTCAAGCCGTTTTAAAAATGCAATTGTTTTCCGTTTTTTCAACACCATTTTCAAAGACGTGTATCTTCCTCAGGAAGCGGTTTACGACAAAAGTTGTACTGACATTTTCGGCTTATTTTTGCGTCAGGAATCGGCTGGTAAATTTATGGTAGGAGGTTTACAGACACCCTGTAGATTACCTACTATTATTGTTACTGATGCTTTGTGTTTGTAGTTCAAACAAATTTATTGAGCAAACACTATTGTTTTTGTCGGTACGCGAAATTGGTCTAGGATAAAGATTGTAGAGCAAGAAATAATACATTTACATTTTACATATTAGTACAATTTATGTATAGCGTATACCTAAGCAAGTTAAGTTACTTAAAATAAAAAGTTCACAGAATAATGGCAAAGTTGTTTGAGTAATCGTAATAATTGTTCTTCTAGGGCTAGGCTATGAACTGCATTAACGTTCGAAATCTTCCCAATGTATTGCCATGTTGTCTGCTAAGTTCATAGTATAGGACTAATTGGGGCCAATACGAACATGTAATAGTATATCTATTAAAAAAGAAGTTTCATAAGGTAGATTTTATGGCACGAAACAAAAAATGGTTTTAGTAATTTTAAGTGCAGCTTCCGATTTTTTCTCAAATAGTTGGTGTAGTCGATATTTGGACGGGAAATTGTTGAAAATCTATTTAGATTAACTGTTTTAAAGCAAAAATAACTACATGGCACGTATGCTACTAGCCTCAGTTGCTGTTGCGCTTTAAACAAAAAAAAAAAAACAAGAACTACATGACACTACAGGCTCCTCTTTAATTTGCAATAGCTTTGCAATTTTCACCGAACAAAACTTCGGTATATGAATTCGTTAAGTGTGTGTGTGTGTGCTAAGGAATTTTAAATTTCGGACTTCAGATTCTGAAAGAGCATCAGAAAGTAAATAAGCTTAGATCTTGATGTGCTTCGCTGTAACTCATCGTTAACACCGCCAAAATTGCGTTAAGTCTGTGTGTGGCGTTATTCTGTTAAGGGATTTTGAAATTCTGACTTCAGATTCTGAAAGAGAATCTAAAAGTAAGCTTATATCTTGACGTCTACGTCTCGCTATAAACTCATCAGGAACACCGTCAAAATGGCCATAAAAATATAAAAGTTGCTAAATATAGCTATAGGTACCTACACATTTGATATATCATTTTTAACATAGGTAATGGAAGGTTGTTGTCTCTCAAAGGGGGTAGTAGTAATATAGAAAAATACTACATACTAATTAGGCTCTGAGCCTCCCCTTTAATAAGAGAGAGGGCTTTTTTTTAGTTTTAACGCCTAAATTTGTATTTGCACTGCAATTTTGTTCGGTCTGGCAATGCTAGAAGAGCATTCTCAACGTGGTTTTTATTATTATGTATTGTGTAGTTCAATTTTTGTTTCTGTTTACTTTTTAATTACGTTTACAATTTGGAGCGGGAATATAAAGGTAAATAAAAATCAATCGGTTTTACTACGATAGTTTTAAAGTTAACACAGCGAATGCAACACAAACAAATGAAATTATTCTTGCAAAAACAAATTTAATGCTTTCACTGTTAACGAGCAAATTAGGACTGTCGACATAACTTAAAACTAAAAACAGCCGACAAGTAGTGTGTCTATATGTTATCATTTGGTTCTAATTTGTTGCCCCAAAATTGACTATTGCTAACTACTACGAATATTGTCTATTAAATCAAAGCATTACAAATTCTTGATTTTTAATAAAAAATTGACGTTCATATTTGATTCTAGTAGGAAAATCGCCATTTTCGTCGCTAGTTTAAGTTATATAAGTTATAGTAACTATTTATAGTAGGTATTACTTCCGCGCATCATGCTAGTTTTGTTTACGAAAGGTATTAATGACTCAGTACACCTGTTACCACAGCAGTGTAATAAATCGTGTTACATCATAATATTCTGATTGCATAATAAGTGGTAGTGGGAATGAACAATCATAGTTGATATTTCATTAACCATTCGTAAATTGTCAGCTTAATTTAAGTCAGCTTTAAGTCATCGCTCATCGATGTTTTGAATTGAGTGGGTATTTTACAGGGCATATAGTTTCCCACAATCTGCCCCTACATTTATACGGGAGGAGGAGTTTACAACCACAATATATAACAGCTGAAAGAAATGTGACATTATTTATTAGTTTTGGTCCCTCTCGGTTGTATTTCTTTGATGTCATCACGTCATCATGCTGCCATTTTCAATTCTTATATACTTACCAAGTATTTGTTCTTAATTTGAATTGGGTCGAAGTTCGTTAAAAATTATGTTTTTTAAAACTTTATATGTATGTAGAGTGTAGGTGTAGATGTAGATGTACTATAAATAAAAATAGCATTGGATTTAAAAATCTAAAAGATAGATTTAAAATTAATACCTATACACCGGATTTTTGGATATTCAAAAAACTTCAAGGTTTACACATTACTTTAGCAACACTGGTAAAGTAGTTTTAAAAATTTTAACTTGACATTCAAATGAGTAGGTATTCGTTAAGTTTCTTATAGAAAATGAATAAATTGCTCTTGAATTGGAGTTTTGAAATATAGATGTGAAATCGTTAAAAGATCGAAACAATTGCCAATACAATATTGAAAATGGTTCAGTTTAACCACCTTATCTAACTTTCATTATTTTTGAATGTAGAACTGAGAAATTTTAAAAACATATATGAAGGTATCATTTAAAATAACTGACTCTTCACAGAGCTAAAGGCTGAGGTCACTTTCTATAAGAAAATTATAGCGGAAACTAAAATGTTGCAGGAGTGAGATAATTTTATAGAAGGAAAATTTACTGAGGTTAGACTTAACTTGTTGTTTGAAAAAACAGAAACCAAATTCAGTGGATGTATGATCTTGCTTACCCGTAAGAATAACGTATACCGAAACACGTTGGATTACGTTTAAAATTTAAACGAGCGAAATGATACAAGTGACGTTGAAACAAACTACACGGTTATTAATCTGGTTGGATATACGACCAATCAACATAAAACATAGCCCATCACGACGCACGCGATCGAAATGAGTGAAATTTTAGGTTTTTTAAATTTTGATCAGTAGATTTTTAGGAAATTCTATGCCTTTCGATTTGGTAATAAACGTATTTCTACCTAGGCGCTATCGTTGTTTAAGAGAGATTTCTGGAGAACTGGAAATATGGCAAAAGGTGATTTTTACCCCAGCTCAAACGGTATTGCAAACTTTGTTTTGCAAATTAATGGAGTGGAATTGAAGAACTACATTTTTAACATTATTTAGCGACTTATGTTTTGTTTATTTTTTTTAATGATGTGTAATTTACACTAAAATATAGCGATAGTGGATCCTCATTGATAACTAGCGCATTAATTATTTTTGTTTCTCAGTTGTAGCAAAGTTTAAAGTGATTGTGTTATAGCTTTGCAATTTATTACGTTGGGTGATACGTACTAACAAACAAATGTATTAATTTATTTATACGAACAATAATTAATTATTTGTAGAAATTGTTTGCAGTTTACATAGGTTAGTAATTTAATTTATCGAGTGATTAAGTGATTTCGTTGAGTAACAATTTGTCGAATTGATGTTGCAACAATTATATTGCTTAATTATTTGATTAACTAATTGAGAAAACAAAGCTTTATCAAACTAGGATTATGACAGGTACATTTCTGTTATTAAAAGTGATATACAAAGGTTTCTTATAACCTCAAAGAATGAAAATTTTGAAATTATGATTCACGACTTTGTACGTCATTACATACACGTATTTTAATAACATTTTTTTACACTCTTCTATGTATTAACTTCACTTGAATAATTGTTTGTTTCAAATATTTGGAGGTCTGTTTCTCCGGTCCTATGAGGACTAGAAGGTTGAAATCGTGCTAGGTGTTAGAACTCGGTGTACATTTTAATATATTAACTTTTGGTGGCGATCGCTCGGGGCAAACCCCAAATTTGCGCGGATTGCAATCGTCACAGCGCGTCGGCGTCGTTTAAAAGTTAATAATTTTGTTCTGCGTCATATTTCTTCGGTTTTATGCGGTTTCCATCTGTCATTTGTGCGTGGTTTTTCTTCGATTTTTTAGGTTAATATATTAATTATTTCGCTAGTATTGACAAATTATTATTAATTCGTATTCTTGAACACTAAAAAGGATAAAATAAAATTATAAAAAAAAGTTTTCTAATATTACACACTTTCTCATGTTCTAAAAAGCATAAAATAATTTTTAATACACTAAATAGGATGAAATAATGTTTAGTGCACTAAAAAGGATGAAATTTTTTTTTCTTATTGAAATAAATAATATTTTTTAACAAATTTTACGAAAGTCGCAGGTATGCATTTTCCTAATTTTGCTATAAATGAATCAATTTCAATTTAATTTGTTTATTACTCAATCGGAAGTAAGAAAATTAGTATTGTAACTACGTATATTAAATTAGAGTTGAACTCTCGCCATCTTTGAATGGTTTAGAGAACTTCGTACAGATAAATACGCATTTCTCTGTAGTATTTTTATCACTACTACTACATTAAAATACATGCGCGATTTACGTAAGTGCAAATTGAATTTTGTAACTTTATTCATTCCTTTTGAATTCGAGTCAGGTTTAATACAAAATTTAGGACGATAATATTTTTTTTTCTTAAACACCGAAACCGTTAACCCGAATTCAATTTTTATGATTCGCGCGTTCTTTTTTTTTGTACACATATCTTTTATATCGTGAAGTGTGCGCCTGGTTGATCATTTTTATAAAGGACGAATATTTATTTTTGATTAGAAATTGCATCTCGTGATTAATTGGCTCTATTTGATATCGCTATGCAGTATTTGGCATGATACGGGGTTGCATAATAAGTGGATACCAGTAGTAAAGTGTTATTTTCGCGTTCAGCCCAGCTGAATTGTATTGTTGGATTGTTCAGACGTTCTTTTATTGTGTCTTAGTTTATATCACTTCCTAAACGTCTAAACGGAGACATCAATGGAGATAGATGCATGCAATTCTGCCCGATAAAGTGCTTTTGATTTTGTGCTTTTTTGTGTTTTAAGTGCCCAATTATTTCAGTTCCTGTCGCTTTTCCTAGTTTTTTAATGCTTGCAAATGTCCATGTAAATGCATGTCAGTGATTTAGTGATTCGTAAATGCGCACGTAACATCGCGACCGTGCCCTGTGACGTAAGGTAATTAAAGGGTAGTGTAAGTTTTCTTTAATATCTGCGTCAGTTTTCCTTTACGTGCTAGAAGTGTGTATTTAGTAAATCACATTATACATAAAGTATCCAAAAGGTCACTTTTTACGATACTTGGTTGTTTAATGTGCATCTTTATTGTGATGAAAATTCGTACCATTTCACTCTGAAGAACAGAAATGGTTATCAAATATCAGTTTGTACTTTTAACTTTTTATTAACCGTTTTCATTGTTTTTCACAAAATCTAATCTCGTTAATACGCATGTGCTCTGCTTTATATTTATCAACTTTTCTCATTTTTTGTTTTCATTAATTCATTTTTTCTTGGCGTTCATACTCTCTTATTGTTAATTCTAGGTGCTTTCGGTGGGGCATTGTCACTTATCAGCACGAGCAGCGTATCCGCTTCTTGGCCAAGTTTTTTTTAATTTTGAGTTCTGGGTTGCGTGCCAGAAGCGCGTTTACACTGAGAATATAGTGAAATCTGTAAATGCACTTTCTGGTACGACATACCAGGACGTGCAATCACACATCTTTTTTTTTAAGTTAATGTGTACTTTTCAATGTTTAAATGGGCATCTCTGCATTTGTTAATTTATAGTTAGTGTTGTGTAGTTTATTATTTTTGTACGTTCTTAGTTGAGATAACCACCAACTGTTTTTACTACCTTAAAAATCCGCACTTCAGAATACTGCTGTAACGAAACCTTGTTTTTAGTGTTTTAAGAAGGAACAGATCAGAATTAAACGAATTTTATAATGTACAGCAATCGTTAAAATATACTGTATTATAGCACAATTTTTGTTTTAAAATTGTAGGTTATTCCCCCCATTTCAATATCATATTACGACGAAGAACATTATTAATAACAACCTACGTATTAATAAGCAGTGAAAATTGGAACAGCGAAAGCAATAAATAGATATATTTTTTACTACATAAGGACGCCCTTTGGGGAGGATGTTCATGCAAGTGTGTAAGATTTTTTTATCCAAGAACAAGACAACAGAACAGTTTGTAAATATTTCACACCCTAAATCTCGCTAAGAAGTATGCATTTTTGGTGAGGTACGTTAGAATTTTTGTGGTAAGCAGAAAATAAGCGGTAACTTCTGATTTAAGAGTAAAGAAATTAGTACTTTTTCTGCGGAAACTGAAAAGCCGTCGTGTAAGTATTATTCAGTGGGATATAATTCCAACCTCTCCTATTTATTCACTGCTGACTGTTTTATGGTAATATGATAAATATTATTGTCATTTACAAATTGCGCATTGGCATCTCACAATCTAACAATTCGAAAGGAAATACCGAAACTCGAATGGCCAGTAGCAACACTTTGCTTTGCAAAGAAGCTCTGAGTGTAACTAAATACGGTTATAAATGACGACACGTGTACAGATCGAATATGTCGTTTGTAGTTTATAGTCAAAGAATGTCCAAAAGTGGTGTCTAGGAGGAAGTCAATAAGCGGGAAGACCAACTATAGTACGTTGGCACATACTAAAAGTCCTTCACCATAGGGTCGACGGTAAAGGTCCCTTTTTTGGGTTTCTCGCCTATATCTCATTAGGAGTTGATCCTACAAAATTAAAGCTGACAAAATATTCTACATTTTTCATTCCTACAGTTTTTTTGCTATCTATAACTGTTATGAGATATGCGCTCTAAGATCGGTAATTTTCGAAAAAACCTTTTGCAACGCATTTTTCGCCACATCTTCATCCGATCATCCCACGGAAAATTCGTAAAAAAAGCTGTAGAAAATTTAATTTCCTCTAAAATGGATTTTTTCATTCATGACTAGGAAGGCTGTGAAAGGAAGTGGAGGGTAGATTTGGATTGGCGAGGAGGGGTGATAAAGCAGAAAACATGAAAGTGAAGGGCGATTGTTGAATAAAAAATACTTCTTATTCCAAACTTGCTTTTATTTCATTAGAAATAGTAGGTAAATCAATGTGTTTACAAACAAGTTACAAACGTGTGTGATGATAAAATCAAGGGAGAAATTCGTGGTAACATTGAACATTGGTTAGAGGTTATCACTACGTTCGTTCATCGTGATTCTGGGCGGAAGGAACCAGTTTCTGGATGTTCTAGGCATTCCATCTGGCAGGTGTAGTCCTCTTCGTCTTCATCAGTGTCGAGGGGGGATGGTAGTACGGGGATCAACTCAGATGTTACATTGACCGTCTCTTTTCAACCCCTGTTAAAGTCCATTATTGGTTACAATACGTATATTGTATTGACGTAAATATTCAAGGTACCTATTTAATGGAGGAATAATTTATTAGGAAGTACTGAATCGTGGTGTCACATTCTCACATTCTACAAAATTAAATGGCATTTGTTGACGTTTGATAGCTCATACCAATTGAAATTATGTTAAAATCATATATTTTATAACTGTTGGGACTGTTGGGGATAAACAACTTGAGATTTTTGTGTTTATAGTACTTTTATGTTTGGTGACTAGTTTGGCTTGGTACATTCATTTTTAATTCATATACCTACGCTTTATTTATTATGAAGGAAGGATTCATTTTTGTTGTATTTATCAATTGCTTATATTGAGTAAGAATAGTTATTTCTTAGATTTCTTTTCATAAATGGTAAAGAATTGTTTAATACAAATAAATTATCGTTAATAAAATACATAAGTGGACCTCTGTGTCTCAAGGTGGGCGTGTTTAGCTTGGTTTCGAATCCGGCCCCTTTTTTCAACGCAGAGAAAAACTGAAACACTTTTTTCTTCTCGATCTAGAAGTAAAAGCGTAAGTTTCATCTGTGCTATGTTCACCACATTTATTTGAGTTTAATTTTCTCGGTTGAGGCACCTAACTCTTGGAAATTCAAAAGACTTTACATGTTCTTCGCCTTATTGTCATCGTAACCAACCAGGAAAAAAGTAAAAGGTAGTCAATTTTATGAAGACATTAGGCAGTTCTTTATTACTGTAAGCAATAGTTTTCACAAATTTATCAATTTGTTTAAATTCATTTTCCACAGTTATTAAGGTTTTTCAATTTTTGAATATGAAAAACAGCTTGCAACGGTTTGCATACTTCGTATAAATTTTGTTCTCTCAGATAGATAATGTTTTTTAAATGAAAAGATGTTAGTCTCAGTTATTCTCGATTAAAAGAAATAGTTACAACCCAAGGAGCAATGCAATGTTGAACCGATATTGGTTGAATATTGTCATTTATTGGCGCGATATAGTAGCCCAATAATGGACCAATCTTGGAAATGCAACAATGAATAATAATGGCGCAATATTGCAATACAATGTTGGTACTGTATTGAAAACGATCACAATGCAATATTTCTGAGACTTGCTAGGTACAATATTGTCCATAAATATAGGTACAATGTTGATATTAATATTGGTTTAATATTGATTTGCAATATAAATACCATATTTTTACGTCACTTTAAGACTTAAGACAATTATTTAAGCATCCGTACAAAAAAAGGGAAAAACTACATTTTTACGTAGAACTGTAATTTTAATTATTTCACTTAATTTTTCAACCAACCCGTTTTTACCTGAACTGAAAGTTGACGATTTTAGTAGGGTAGTAGTACAGTCAACTCTGTATGTATAGAGTTCACTGGGGAAGTATTAATACTTGCTTGAAAGTTTCCCTTAACCGGATTCGAACCTTTATCGGATGGGTTCCGGTTCCGAAGGCCGACACTCTACCGCTACGCTGATGTGACACATACGTACTTCTCATTTCATTCTTCATAACTTAGCGCTGTTTCGCGTTATATTAATAGTTTAAATTATGTTTGAAAAAATACATAAAAGAAATGTTAGTCACCGGGAATTCATAAATGATAAGCCATCATCATCTATAAATTCTATAAGAGAGTACATCTACTATTGAATAATTAGGTACCTACGACTAACGTAACTGATAGTTTTTACGCAAAAAGCTTTGGAAAAAACCGAAATTTAAGAAATGACAATAACTGTGAAGTGAACTCAGTGAACTCCAGTAGAGTTCATTGAGTCAATTGCCAACTTGGTGAGAAAGAAAATTATCAATATCAATCAAATCTATTACTCACTCATATCAGACGTCATAATGACATCTCATAAGTGACGTGTATGTACATTCTTATGAAATTTTGCAATTATGTGGGAAAACAATATTAACCCAACACTGTGAACCGAGATTGGATTAATCTAGCCAATCTAGGAAATGTTAGACGGGTACAATATTGGTGCATTATATCGTTATATGTACATCCAATATTGGCACTATGTAACCAATGTTAAATTGCACCAATATTGGCATAATATTGAATTCATTACACCACGTTTTTCTTATAAAATGTAGTAATTACGTGGAAAAACAATATTGGTCCTACACATTAAGAACTAAGATTGGATCAATCTAGAAAATGTTAGAGCGTGTAATATTGGTACATTATATACAAGCAATATGGGCACTATATAATAAATATTAAATTGCGCCAATATTGGCTGAATATTGAATTTATTATACCATGTTTTTCTTATAAAATTTATAGTAATTACGTGGAAAAACAATATTGGTCCCATATTGAGAACCGAGATTGTATCAATCTAGGAAAGATTAAAGCGGTACAATATTGGTGCGTTACATACAACCAATAGTGGCACTATATAATAAATGTTAAATTGCGCCAATATTGGCATAATATTGAATTCATTGCACCACGTTTTTCTTATAAAATTACGTGGAAAAACAATATTGGTCCTACATTAAGAACTAAGATTGGATCAATCTAGAAAATATTAGAGCGTGTAATATTGGTACATTATATACAAACAATATTGGCACTATATAATAAATATTTAATTGCGCCAATATTGGCTGAATATTGAATTCATTACATCATTTTTTTCTAATAAAATTTAGCAATTATGTGGAAAATCAATATTGGTCCCACATTGAGAACCGAGATTGGGTCAATCTGGGAAATCTTAGAACGGTACAATATTGATGCGTTATATACAACCAATATTGGCACTATGCAATAAATGCCAACTTGCGCCAATATTGGCACAATATTGCTTATATTGTACCAGCATTTACTTGTGAAAAGTAGCAAGTACGTCGAAAAACAATATTGGTTCAATGTTATGAAGTGATATTGGGTCAATCTACAAAATGCTATAATGGGTCAATATTGGCTCAACATTTTGAATATTGAACCAATATTACCGTGTTTCAACTTTGGATTTGCAACATTGGGCCAATATTGGTGGAATATAAACAATGTTGGCCAATATTCCAATATTGGTGCAATGTGATACCAAGCATTTGCCAATATTCATTGCTACTTGGGAAAAGATAAGATGTCTCAAGCACACTCTAAAATAGTTTAAGACTACTTCATCAAATTGTTTCATTTGCAAGAGATTGGGAAGACTTTTCTCCCACAGGCTACAGATATTCTTCAACTCCACGTTTTGTGTATAAGCAGATGATTATTGTCTTACAATAAATGAAACAACAGGCCGGTAATGTTTCTCCTTTTTAAAATATCGTAAGCAATGATTTGATTATGAAACTGATCCCACATTACATTTGAAACACATTTTTGTTTCGTAATTGTGTGTACCCACTAGTAGATAGTTTTGCACAATCTGAAATTAAGTCTTAAAGACGTTCTTAGTCATATTTGGTGGCAATGATTGTGCCTATATTAAACAAGAAAAGTTCAAAAATAGCTTTAAAAATTTAGAAGTAGGTTACAACACAAGCAGCAATAGCTGTCTGGCCTGGTTTGTCTAAAGACACAGTTGCCTTATTGGATGCATTCCAATTCCATACTGTCAACTTGCCAGGGACCTTTTCATAAAGTAAAACATTCAGATACTATCATTATATTGCAACCTACCTACAGTTAGTAATAATCCTTGCCAAATGGTTTTGTACCTTTTAAAATCTCTATTAATAGAATTGTATTCTGCAAAAATTCAATGTTTACAAATACAATTCCATACTATTAGATAATGTAGGTAGATAATCGAAAACAGCGATACCAACTTGACAAAGTTATTTCATATTCTGTGTTTTGTAGTTTTGTTCATTTGCTGACTAAACATGACAGGAATTTATAACATCATTTATTTTGAGTATCACAATGTGCTATTTATAAATTTTAGTATCTATTTCTTAGGTATAGAAAAGAGTAGACATATAAAACAAAATGTGATAGAACAAAATAATAATCTCACTAGGTACATGCTGTACAATGATTTGAAAGAGCACTCGTAAACTATAAATAGTCAGATCCCAGGTAAATCGTATGGCCAGCGCAACTCTGTGTTGTAACATCGAAAAAATCTTCAAATTTCAAGACCCTGTACATTAGTAAGGAAGCGTTTGCGGACCTATGTTTATATGAACTTTTAGTTATGAAATAAGCCAAAGAATCACCCCCTTCCGTATGCACATGGCATTTAGAAACGCTCTGTATAATCTCATTATAGCAGTTTTCTGAACATCCAGATACTGTATGAGCTCCTATGGACTAAATGTCTCTCTCACTGTCTTTAGAATTCCACATTATCCTTGTTCTATGGTTCTGTGTTTGTCAAACTACAAATGGAATCTGATGGAATGTTTGAATGAAGCTGGTGCTTTGTAGTATATAAATGTCAGATTAATGTAAATATTAGGTTCAGGAAAAAGTTCGTTGCGTGTTTTAAGTAAAATTCAACTGATTTTTTATAGTGTGAAAATGAATTTATTTAAACCATTATTATCGACAATATTTCGCCATTTTTCGGGTAGAGACATGAAGAAGAACTTCTGTGGTTTCTGGTTGAAAAACTGAATCAAGCGGGTTTAAGAGCTTCTTTTGAAACCCGCTTAATTCCATGGAGAGAGATTAAGTTATAGTCAGAAGGTGCTATGTGTAAATGGTTCAAAACAGTTTTGTGGTCGCCTAGCTCCATACCGCTATCGACACTGCTGATATGCTTATCTTGCTGTACCTTTTCAAGAATTTCATCAGCTTTTTTAGTGATTGGACGACCAGAACGAAAGCGAGCGAACCATTTCCGCGCAGATAATTTTGATGAAGTACCTTCACCGTACACACCACAAATTTTTTCACAAGCCTGCGCGGCATGCTGTTCTTTGTCGTAATAACATTGTAAAATATAGCGCAATTTTTCATTACTTTTCTCCATTTTCAAACGTAAACAACTTTCCAACCATTGCACCAATTTCGATGTTTATACACGAAGGGTCACCTTTCCAACGAGCATTTAGTGGTGTCGCTGCGATCTGTGTTTCCTTATGTTTCTTTAGAGTCCCTATTGTTTCCTTAGAGTGACTACTACAAACAGTGGCGACAAACAAAGTATTGATTAAGAGGCAAATTTTCTGTGTTTACCTTTGATCAACGTGTGATTTTTATTTGGATTTAGCAAATTGTTAGGACATCACCGTTGAGTTCATTTGTTTAGGGCGTTTTACAACGAAAAAGATTTTTGCGAATAATACAAACCCCCCAACATTTTGCCTCATGGCGATGGGCGGGGATAATCGCCGCTTGTCGTCATTTTTATATCGTTACATATATCATTTGTAATAGAGTTACTGTATGTTTCGTGAGTTATCAGAGTCAGTAGATTAATAGAGTACCGCAAGCCTTTGACGCGACAAATGCCGCCCTGGCGGCCATGTTTAGTCCATATACATAAAATAGACTTACGAAGTTCGTAATTTTTAATAAAATGTCGTGTTGTTGCGCCCTTAAGTGTATTTGTTTTATTATATTCCGAAAAATTTAGTCAAAACATCATCTACTTTACTGAGCGTGTAGTGAGTGAAGCGTGGAAAGGACTAAAAATGGCGGAGGTTGCGGTACTCTGTTAATCTACTGACTCTGGTGAGTTATTTGCAATTGACGCCATCTATGGGGAAAAACGCCACGAACTTTTTCCCAGACCTTATAATATGTATATGCACAATAATTCAAGCTTAAGAAGGTGTCTGTTAGATTGTTCTTACACTATTTTAATATTTAATGACATATGTATATTGAAAGAAAATAGAAAGAAAACGGGATAGGCACAAATCAAGAAAAAAAGATAGAAAATGGAGAGGAAGAAAATAATTTTGAAGGAAAGACATAGTGTTGTAGTAGTCAATTTATTAAAACAATTTTTCTAAGAAACCTTTTATTATACAGGGTGGCCCATTGAAAAGGTAACACGCCTGTTTTGGGACACTTAGACCAGTTTCTTAAAAAAACGCTCGGACACGTCAATTTTCTATTTTTGGGGGACAACTTTTGATGTCAAATTTGACTATGTCAGGTCAACCCCCTATCCCCAGCAACCCCTAACTCAAGAATTTAAATAGGGAAAGGGTGTCGAGCGACCCCTCATTTGAAGCGTCTTTTAATTCTCTATTCGACAGTATGACCGAAATTAGTTTTATTCAATTTTTTCCACCCCCATGAAAAGCACCCTCTAGAATCTAGATTAACTAAGGTGAGGGTGTTGTTTAGGAAAAATACTGAAATGTGCCGTTCAAAAGGTCAAAGGTGGCGTGTTTCAGGATTTTTCCTAAACAACACCCCCACCTTAGTTAATCGAGAGGGTGCTTTTCATGGGGGCGAAAAAAAAATTGAGTAAATCTAATTTTCATTTATACTGTCAAATAGAGAATTAAAAGACGCTTCAAATGAGGGGTCGCTCGACACCCTTCTCTATTTAAATTCTTGAGTTAGGGGTTGCTGGGGCTAGGGAGTTGACCTGATAAGGTCAAATTTGACATCAAACTGTGCCGTTCAAAAGGTCAAAAGTGACGTGTTTCAGGATTTTTCCTAAACAACACCCCCACCTTCGTTAATGTGGAGGGTGCTTTTCATCGGGGTGAAAAAAAATGGAATAAAACTAATTTCCATTCATACTGTCACATAGAGAATTAAAAGACGTTTCAAGTGAGGGGTCGCTCGACTCCTTTTCCCTATTTAAATTCTTCAGTTAGGGGTTGCTGGGGATAGGGGGTTGACCTGACAATGTCAAATTTGACATCAAAAGTTGTCCCCCAAAAATAGAAAATCGACGTGTCCGAGCGTTTTTTTAAGAAACTGGTCTAAGTGTACCAAAACAGGCGTGTTACCTTTTCAATGGGCCACCCTGTATAATATAAAATGTGGATTATACTTATGTAATATGTTTGTTGAGTATTTATCTTATGGCAAACTTTCTAAACTCTGTTGCACTGGCATTTGATAACATGATAACATGCTTGTGTTAAAGAGGAGTGTGTTCTCATTGGTTTTATTACTTTCTTCAATCAATTGGTTAAGGAGAAATTAGTACTGCAAAATATAGTTTTATTTGATAGTTGCACTGTATTCAATATTCTTAAAATAAGCAATTATACTATATTTAATATACAATATGCCAGTAAATTATAATATAAGCAAACGTAATCTTTGTGACTAGTCTTCCTTTTTAATTTAAAATTTTCCATGATTGTAAATAATGAACTGGAACCTTAATTTGAACCGGAGTTTGAAAAAATGTTTAATAGTAAGTTTATGATGTTCACTATGAGTATTACCAATTAAACAAAAATTCAAATTCTAAATTTGCGAAAATGTCATTTTTATGTAAAAATTGTAGTACCCTCAAGTGTTCACTAATAGATCATATCACATCTACATTAAATTGCTAAATTATCAGGAGTAAATGCAACATTAATATTGATTAAAGTAAAAAGTATTCTGTTTTTGTATCATTTAGTAAGGTAGAATAGTAATTAGAATTAACTGAATTTGTAGCTATAATCCACCTTCTGATAATTTATATTCAACTGGCACAAGTGCAAGACATTGCACCACATGGATATCTTGCGATGTGCGCAATGGCAGTGTGGTTAGCTGGTTGTGCAATTGACTCACGGCCTCTAACCATACTACCCTTGTGACTGTCGTGATTACATCTCTTTGTATACTCAACAAACCTTCAAATGTCAAGTCTAATTTAATTTCTATGCATTTTTATTGTATCTGGTTAATGGCAGCGTTCAAGGTTATCCAAATACGAATTAGAATTGTATTAGTCATAGTTAAATGCCATGTTTGTATAGTTTCAGTGAACTTGTTTTTACAAAAGTCCTTGATGCATAAATATTTGGTTGTTTGCTTTTGCTTATTCTACAATGAATTTTAATTTGAGCACAAGAATTATAAATAAACATGTAATAGTTAAAAGCTCTCATCAATGTGTAAATAAAGTAAGATCTGAACTGATGAATGGACTAGTTTTAAATTGTTTCATTTTAATTCTTACCAATAATTCACTTTATAAAGCGAAATATATCTGCAGAAAAAATTGATTTTGTTTTATATTTTTCCAGAGCTGCATATGTGTCTTTCGGCGGACTGCTTATGCGACTGCAAGGAGATGCTAACAATCTACATGGATTTGAAGTTGACCAACATATGTACCTTCTTATGAAGAAATTAGCTTTCTAAGTATACATTTTGAAATATTTTATGACAAATATATTATTAATATTATTATTTTAATATTAATAATATTATTAATAATATAATAATATTAATATTAAAAAATATATTTGTATTAATAATATATTTGTACAGTTGTCTGTTAATTGCATTTCATTTATAAACACATGTTATACATGTATTAATTGATTATTGGAGTTCACGAAATAGGTACACAAAGTTTCATATAGAAAGAGAGATCCAATAAAACATGTAATGGGTAATTTTGTTATTATTACGAAGTGATCTAATAAAGGACTAATATCACTTTGCTCTTTCTTCAAGGTTGTTGCAAATATGTGCCCGTTTATATAGATACAGATGTTAAAAGTCTTCTAAGTTAAACTTGATTATCGTTTAGGTATGAAATAGGTCACAAAGTATCAAGTGGTTTTTAGTGTCAAAGGAGCAATAATTAGATATTCCTTCCATTCCTTACATATTCAAGAATGATACAGTTTATGATTAATTTAAAACAAATAATTACTAACCTATTAGTTTAACCTGGAAATTTGGATGTATGATTCCTTATGTTTATTATTTTTTAGGCAGTTTAAAAAGAACTGTTAAGCAGTCACTACAGTGAAGCTGCTCAATAAATTTTAAATTTATGTTTAATAACTGATATCTACCAAACATGGCTGAAGAATAATATCCCGATAAAAAGTTAAAAGCAATTGTGTATAAAATACTTAGATTATTATAGAAAGGTAGGTATTCAACTTCTGTATGGTTAAAGTCATTTTATCTTAGAATATAAATGAGCTACAGAAACGTTTGTTTACATTGGTTTGTGAAGCCAGCACAAGGATAGCCTAATTCAGTCTTATTTATTGTACTTTGCAATGCAATGTTGTCCAATTATCAACATCACAACCAAAACAGTGTTATTGAAAATGATAAATAAATGTGTACAACCTTTATTATTTACGTTCTTAAATAAGATCTTCCATAGGTACAAAGTGAATGAGATTTGACAACACAGCGGTAATTGTGCGTGCTGTCAATTATTATAAAAATTATTTTCTTCTCTTTTTTTTTCCTGCGCACTCTCTCGTCAGTGTTGGCTTCATGTTTTAATAACGTTCATATATGGAATTTGCTTGTTAAGCATTACTTTCAGTGCAATTATTCTTATAACGTCAGTGTTCAAAGTAATGTCAAATTTGACTGGGAAATGTGTGATTTATCTACATTTTCATAATTGACATTATAACTTGGGACAATGCAAGGCCACCTAAGACAATGCAATATGTTATTACTTTTTTTAGTTTATCAATATACCTTTGCCATGTTAGACCATCCATTTGAATATTACAATGCAACAACCTGAACTTTTCAAAAACTACTAAACTTCCACCTGCTTACAGCTCTTAGTGCTTTCCTGGTACATACTTGCATTCATTCAAACAAAACCTTATTCAAAGTCCTGAATTCTGTTTTTCTTTGTTCGTTAAAATTACCTATAATGTTATAATGTTTATTTTATAGTTTGACCATAACATGGCAGTTTGTGACTGGGTTGTATGGAACTGAACGTCTCTTCTTAATTGCCTCTGTTTTCGAATTTGGGATCTGCAAACTGTATTTCATTATTGCTAGTTAAAGTCTTTGAGATACACCCATACACAACTTATTTTTCTTTGAAAGTCTCTGTAAAACTGGTTTTAATTTCCTTTTGATAAGTAGCCAAAATTGGTATTTGTGTAGCTGATAGATGTGGTAATCCTTTCGTAGTTGGAAAAATGTGCACAAGAGAATTGTGGTCAAAAGTTCGATTTTCCTTACATACAAGTATTGAAATAATATACTTCATCCCGATGATAATCGCATACATGTCCTTGAGCTCATTTATTCTGGCTAACACTCAATATTTGAAAACAGCCCATTTGGCATAATATGCAAAAGGATAGTCCCTAGTATCACAAATGAAGCATTTGTAATTAACACGAAAAGCAACCCTGGTGAATAATGAAGTATTACAGGTCGCACAATTTAAGATGATTCGGGTCGCGCAGATACGTCATCGCGTTCGGGAACAATCGTCAAGTACAACAGCTTAAAATTACTGAAATTCTCGAATTGCCGCGAGTTGAATATTTGAAAACGGACGACTGCGCATATGACCTCCAAATCATCTTAAATTGTGCGACCTGTACTTTATCTGAAATAAGTGTTTTTTTATCAATTATAATCATTTGTTGTCTTTTTGTTATAATAATAGCTCTTTAAGATACCATAAAGTTTTAACACCCAAAGTACTATAATATGTATTGTCTGTGGTACTATATTGGTTCTTAATTCTTGAAAAGATTCAATTAGAAGGAGCAAAAGAAAACAACTAATGTTTATATACACTCTGTTGGATTTGCAAAGATAAATGCTACTAAATAGAGCAGAATAGAGAATGCACCACATTAACTCACTAATGAATGTTTCAGGCAATCTTCATTTGTAGCCGAGTGTAAGCAATTTTTACCTAATGTCTATCAGAAGCTATTGACAATAGAGTTGCAACCAATAAGTTTAGAGCTGGGCAAAAGCTTATCAAACCCTTTCTTCAAACTCTTAACTTAAAGAGTTCCCACTGCAGAAGAACTAATCCCCACTTAATTAGGTATGCTTCTTCAAGAAAATTTCACCAAAATCAACATCTCTTTGTCAAATAAAATACCTCATACATTAGTTCGGTCTTTGTGTCTCTTTTAATGCTTCATTTAAAATGGAGATTCATTAACTGCATGAATAGATGGTAATTGAAAACTAAGAGCCAGCACGATTTTCAAGGGGAATATGGTTAAATTAAGTACAAATGAGGCAGGTAGGTATTTGAAAATGAATTTGAGCTAACAATAAAATTCTAACCATTCAATATGATTGTGTAAAAGAAAGCAACTTAGAATGGTCACTACATCAATGAAGATAACCATGTAAAAATTTTAAAAACCTCTGCGCACCTTTCAGAACATTTATATGAATGCATAAATTGGCTGGCACAACATGGAGCACTACTCCAACTTTGACCGAAGCAGTGAGAAACACAAAGATTTAACGGTAAAATCAAAGACTATTATACCGTGTGACAAGTTTCAAAGCGGGACATAGCCGAATAGCATGGGAAATCACATATTTGCAGTTTGCTGCTCACCAATTATATCTACAAGAATGGTAATGATGTCTATCGAAAGAGCATTATTTTCTGAGCCTGTTTATACCAAATATTTGGTATACCTATTTACTAATTCACTACTTTTTTGATTAGGAAAATGTAATTTTCAAAAGTTAAAAATATGAGTAGCCATGACATGTCAAATTCGAATAATTTTGAATATTATCAAATCAAACATTTTCAATTATTTAATATGGCATTTTCCTGAAAAATTTAACCATGAATAATGATAGATAATAATAGTTATTATAACAAGGAACGAGTGTTTAAATAGGCAACAGGTCTAAAAATTAATATTAAACATTATTTGAATTTGACATGTCATGGCTGCTCATACTTTTTAACTTTTGAAAATTATTTTTTAATTAAAAAAGCAGTGAATTAGTAAGTATACCAAACAATTTGGTATAAACAGGCTCAGAAAATAATGCTCTTTCGATTGACATCATTACCATTCTTGTAGATATAATTGGTGAGCAGCAAACTGCAAATATGTGATTTCCCATGCTATTTGGCTATGTACCGCTTTGAAACTTGTCGCACAGTATACTCTTTGGTAAAATTATTAGAAACTTGCGTACAATTTACCAATTAAAAATCCTTGTCTGGGTTAGCAGAACGACAGATTTCTACAATATGAGGGGAGAAGTGGCATCGAAAAAGATGCCCAAGTCTTTAATATTTGAACATTATCAATTAAATTAGAATCGATAACATAATTAAGTAACGTTTGGTTTGGTCTTCCTATTAAGTATAGGAAACTACCTTAAAACCATTTTGGTCATTGGAATGGAATGTGATTCCTAGCAATCCTAACCATAGGATTGGTCGCGTGCAGCAGAATTTTTAATAACCAACCGGTAAGTACTGACCGGTTAGTTTTCCTGAATGGCCACTCAAATGTGAGTTGAAGGTTTAATCAGTTTAATCAAAGTTTAACAGCTGATCACTCACCGGTGCGTTCTCACCATAAATGAAATGTGGTGAAAAAGATGGCGGGCGTTGAGATGTATCGATTAGTAACCATAAGCATTCAGCAGAATTTTCTTTACCGGTTGCTATAATCGGTGAGTCTGCTGCACGCGACAATGTGTCCACGGATTGACTTCACTATAGGTGTAAATGACCAAAAATTTTGGAATTTCAAAACGATTTTTTCAGATTCTGCCCTGCTTCATTGGAAATGAATTTTCATCACATTTTTAATTTTTTTAATTCAAAGCCGCCTTGATCGTGGAACAAAAACTATTTTCTTTGCAGGTAAAGTACCTTTTTTATGTATCATAGAGCAAAATTTTATTAAGAAAAACTATTTAGAATAAAAAAATAATAATCAGTGCAAAATTTGAAAACAATCGGCACAATTTCATGAAACCGTTATTTTTATTTATTAAGAGGACTATCATCGATTAAGGCGGCAGTCGCACAGACTTTGGTCGCCGACCAAAGACGACCGACCAAAATTTCAATACCACGTTGTTAGATAGAGCACGTCTTACAAGAACGACCGTCCACGATCGTCCACAAGCGACCACGACCGTACGGTTTGAAATTTCAACCTGGCTTAAAACTTTTGGTCGACGATTAACGGTCGGTGACTCATAACATTTGAAATTTTTTTACTAACCTAATATAATTATTTATTTTAAAGTATTTTATTATTGTTAAGTATGGATGGGTGGACAGTCGAGGAAGTGGATGAATGAAGTTGTTTAATTTGCTTAATTTGTTTAATTTACTGTGGGTAACATAAATATCGATTTTATTTATGGTGGGTATGTAGAAACCTGTAGAATTATTATCGACTTTAGCGCGACATTTAAAAATCGGTTGGTCTTGCAGGGTCTTCCCTGTGCGACGGTTGTTTAATTTTTGGTCGGTCGAAGTTGGACGGTTGCGGATGGCCATGGTTGGTCGTCTCTCTGTGCGACTGCCGCCTAAATCGGAATCTATGCATACATTTCAAACATTACATTCTCATTTGTTTACAAACAATACCGATTGTCATTTTATGGTCAGTTTTTCAATTCTGAACAGCTTTTCTTAATACAATTTTGCTCTATGATACACAAAAAAGGTACTTTACCTGCAAAGAAAATAGTTTTTGCTCCACCACCAAGGCGGCTTTGAATTAAAAAAATTAAAAATGTTATCAAAATTCATTTCCAATGAAGCAGGGCAGAATCTGAAAAAATTGTTTTGAAATCCCAAAATTTTTGGTCATTTACACCTATAGTGAAGTCAATCCGTGGACACACTGTATTTTATGATATGTAATAATTTCATAGGTTAAGCAAATCCCGTGTACAATACCCACTCTGTGGCTAGGTATGTCTGTTAACGTTCGGGAATGGATTAGATTTTAAAAAAATGTCAAAGACCAGAAGTTGTTTAAAATGGGAGCAAGCCGATAATTAGTAGCATCAATGGGTATACCCTTCCTTAATACGAGACAAACATTAGCAATCTTCCAACAAATAGGAAAAGTAAAGGTTTTGACAGTAATCTGATAAATGATACATAAATAAAAACGTTTCAAGAGTACATTTTAAACAATATTTCCAATATAACTGAATACCTGATCAATGCCAACGGTATTCTTAGACCTTACCACCACCTTACAACTCACAGCAAGGGGCCCAACCTACGGCATCGTCTTACCCCATCTAGCCAATATGGTTTAATGGTTAATATAAATTTAACAATAACATCATCTTCAGAAGCATTTCACGATCTATCCAAACAAAATTGCAGAATTTTTCTGTCCTGGCGAGGATAAATAAACCTCTAAGGCTAGCAATAGCACATGAAAGGTTGTCCAATTCGTCACATGCAGCCTTTGAAAAAGAAAGAACACAAAATTGATTTGCAGAGGGTACTCCCTAAACTTAATAACTTGACAAATGAGTTTGAATAAAAATTTCGTTAACAATGCTTCCTAGAAAACTGTTTGCCACCTTTGTACTGGCTACGGGCCTGGACCTTAGTTAATCAATTGCATGACACATCTTGCTCACTAATAAAATTAATCGATACAGGGGCCACATTAAGAGTCATCGAATAGCTGAACAGGTAAATTTAGTGGTACAGTCCTCTGCAAAGATTTTTAAATGCTAATGTTACCTGCTTCTGATCTACTACACTCTCATTAGTCATCTATGGGTAGTTAGTGAAGTTTGCGTAAAAAATGCACTATAAATGTTTTCTATTATTTCTTTTCACAGAAGCAATTTGGTGCTCGAAAGATTTACAGTAACTTACTTCATTAAATCTTATAGCAATGTGGGAAGGTGTTGGTCAGTTGTTCTGCCATTATCTAGTTTTCTTAAAAGAATTTTGGCATTCAAAGGGCATATATTGCATCCCTAAAAACATAATTTTTATATTTTGCGTTATGGCAGAATCCATATCAATAGGAATTTGCTTTTTAAAAAAATCAAAGGTTCTTCTTTCACTCAGAAATCAAGATTTACTTATTTTTCTTTAACAATGCAAAAACAAATACCTTAAACGTATCTCTGAAAATATCTCGTCTCAATGAATACAATTTTCATGTGATTTTCACATGTTGTGTACCAATTGACCCTAGTCGTTGATTGAATATTTCAATCAACGCCCTAGTTGACAGTAACATTTTCATGGTAGCATTTTACTTACTTTTTCCAAAAAATATTAGAAATTTATTAACATGTGTTTATAGAAATAAAATACCCTATTAACTTGTATCATTTTTTATGAAAAAATAAGTTCTTACAAATATGGAACGAATGAATGAACAAATAGAAAAAGTATAAAATAAATACTACTTTTCGATAAATTTTAAACTACTTCAACTAAAAATGAATTCTGTAGCAACTAAGTTTGTTTCCTTGATGTTGCATTATGTCTTTCAGCAAGGGACTTTTCGTTATAATTAATTTCTTTACGGGTTCTTAAAGGTCTAGATTGTGCAACAGATTTTAGTTGCTTTTTCTTGTTCTCATCTAATTTTTTCTTAATTTTACGTGTCCTCTCCGTAAATTCACTACCATCTATATTCTGATCCTTCTCCACAATTATTTCCTTATTCTCCTCCCCTTTTGGATCATCTTTAGTTGATTTGTTGTCTTTCGTAACATTTTCTTTCTGTGTATCATCTTCAGTTGATTTGTTGCCTTTGGTAAATTTTTTATTCTGTGAATCATCTTTAGTTGATTTGTTGCCTTTTGGAACTTTTTCTTTCTGTGCATCATCTTTATTTGATTTGTTGTCTTTTGTAACTTTCTCCTTCTGTGTATCATCTTTAGTTGATTTCTTGCTTTTTGGAACTTTGTCCTGTGTATCATCTATAGTTGATTTGTTGTCTTTTGTGACTTTTTCCTTCTGTGTATCATCTTTAGTTGATTTGTTGCCTTTTGGAACTTTTTCCTTCTGTGTATCATCTTTAGTTGATTTTTTGACTTTTGTAACTTTTCCCTTCTGTGTATCATCATCTATAGCTGATTTATTGTCTTTTGTAACTTTTCCCTTCTGTGTATCATCTTTAATTGATTTGTTCTCTATTGTAACTTTTTCCTTCTGTGTATCATCTTTAGTTGATTTGTTGCCTTTTGTAACTTTTTCCTTCTGTGTATCATCATCTATAGTTGATTTGTTATCTTTTGTAACTTTTCCCTTCTGTGTATCATCTTTAATTGATTTGTTGTCTATTGTAACTTTTTCCTTCTCTGTATCATCTTTAGTTGATTTGTTGCCTTTTGGAACTTTTTCCTTCTGTGTATCATCTTTAGTTGATTTGTTACCTTTTGGAACTTTTTCCTTCTGTGGATCATCTTTAGTTGATGTGTTGCTTTTTGGAACTGTTTCCTTCTGTGTGTCATCTTTAGTTGATTTGTTGTCTTTTGTAACTTTTTCTTGTTTAATTACAGCTTTCGTCTTCTTTTTGGGGGATGGACTTTCGGTGGCCATTTTTCGCTTTGACGGTGAAGAGTGTGATATTTTGAAATTAAAGGGAGATTTCATCGAATCTCCTGCTGCTTTCAAACCCTTTATAAGAATTTTACGTAATTTCCCATAATCAGGTTCGGTTTCAAATTTTAACGTGGTGACATATTTCATATATTCAATTATTGCTGCTACAAAGTACTGCGTATAGTAACGTTAAATTGCATTTAGATCAATACTTACCCGGAGGTTTTTCATCTCCAAAACAATTCTTAAAGAATTCAGTTAGATTTTTCATGTTGTCTACTTTACTCTGTTGTACAATGCTGGGATTTGTTAAGTTAATTTCCCATGGAAGAGAACAGCCAAGCCATTGAACTAAATTATATCCTAAACATTCCAAATCTCCTCTTCTTGATTCAACTTGAAAGATACAACTTTAGATTTGCGAGACTTTAAACCCTTATTTTAATATAGATAACTTACTTCCTAAATGGCCATCACGACTGACATATTCTATAGTGCCATTGTGAGCTTTCTTCGGATCGGGTTTTTCGTTAGTACTATAAAGGGAACACAAGCCAAAGTCTACTAAGTACACTTGTACATTTGATTCTGCACCTGCTCCCATCAAAATGTTTGCTGCTTTAATGTCTGCATGAATATAACCTTTACTATGAATGTATTCCAGGACGTCTAACTGGAAAATTATAATTTTAAAGTAAATTTAGAATACTTAATGAAAGATTAGAATTAACTATGAAACTGGCAGTATGTAATAAAACTTACTATTTGAACTCCGAGTTTAAAAACAATATCGGGTGAAAAACGACGTTCATTTTCAATGAATAATTTCCAAATATCTGAACCAAATTTCTCCATAACAATAAATCTATATTCTTTATCGTTGTGCTCATGCCTTCCTGAGCCTATGTACTTTGGCATTCCCAATGAAGATAATTTTTTTTCTACTTGAAATTCTTTAACTGTGTTAGGAGTATCTTAGTTAAAAAGGTTAGCGACATCAAAAATACTCACTTAAATCTTCTTTTCCAAATTTCACGTAAAAATGCATTTCAACATATAATGGACTATTTTCAAGCGGCTCCTGTAGATAGTATTAACTGTACCTAATCAAATGAAAATTCATACAAACTAACTTACAATTTTAACTACATAAGGAAAACTATTATTAGCTGAGGAATCATGTTTCGCTGAATATATTTCACCGAAACCCCCTTTTCCTATTGAAGGACCCAGCTTCCATTTATTATTGTTTATATCTTCCACTACTGTGCCCAATGGTAAAGGTAAAGGTAATGTATAACCACAGTCTATAATTCTTGCTCTTGACATGATTGGAAGGTTAGAGCACAAACCAGTGTTTGTGGGTTAGAGCAAGTACAGTATTTGGTTAGAGTAAAAGTACGTTAAATATTCAAGGATTATTTTGTAACATAGAAATGATAATGACAAGTGACAACAAATCAAATTTACAATAAATTATTTATATTTGCATTTAAAGTTGCCTACCCCATGTATAGCCTACCCTACGACCGTTGAACGCTATGACTGCGACTGACTCGTCGGTTGACGGTTGAGTCGTTGAGTTGAGGCCTGAGGGCGTTGAGGCCTGAGGGAGTGAGCCAGGAGCTGAGTTCAGTGGTGTGGTGTGAGCACAGGTGATAGACAGTGGCGTGGGTATTACCTTGTTTTATGCAAGGGTATTATTTTAATCATAGTGTAAAAGGAAAGCTAAGTTATACGTGCGAAGTTGTCCAGGGGATGAATATGCCTAATAAAAAAGAACGTAGGTTCGTTTTTTCCATGCATTTTTATTGTTTTTTCAATCGAAGTATTAAGCTTGACATAACCTCCATTAGTATTTTTACAAAATGTTTCAGACAAAAGTTTTATGACTGCGAGAGGAAAGATGATGACATTATCAATTTAATTGTAGATGATGCCACTTTAGACATTTCATCATGGCGCCGATTTTTTTAAATGGGAGTGGTTTTTTTTCCAAATGAAAGTCGTAGCTGGCAATAAGACCAATACAACACTTTTTTATTTTTACTTCCCGAGTACGAAGTAAAAGGGAAATATTGTATTAGTGTTCCAAAAAAAATTGACCTATGAAAATTTTTACATGTAGGATTAATAATTTTGTGAAACCGGCAACAGTGTTGGTAAATAGTATGTAGGGAAAATGTTAAGTATAAGAAATGGTTAGTGGAGGACGATATACATAAAAGGACGATATATATACAGTTGTAGTAGGTTTAAGCCATTGAATAAAGAATAGAGAGGAAGGAGTATATGCCCTCGACCTTGAAATCAAAGTGGTTGCAAAATGGCTACTAACACGTTTCCTGTTAAATAGAAATTGACAGAAACAACTGCATGTGACGTCATGAATTTCGCCTGAAGTCTTAGAACATACCTGAAGTACAACAAATATAACCTAAAATAGCAAGTAAACAAACATTTGTAATAAAGCATAAAGCAGTATAGTGTTTTTTTGGTACTCATCATGGATAATTACAGTGATTATTATAAGACATTAGATAGTGAACATTCCAGTCGTTATTTAAGTAAAATAAGTGTTGTAAAGATTGATCCTTATTCAATAAAATTAATTGATTGTAGTGAGTGATAAAGTAGAACTCATTTACTCAATGGTAGAATATTATTACATCCTAATTTAAATTACCTGCAACTTCTCATATAGTATTTCTAAAATTCTACGAAATATCCTAGATACTGTTGTATGATTGCAACTAAATCTAAGTGCCAACAGTGCAACACCGATAACACTCAAATGTCGATTGTGGTAATTAACAAGTAGCAAGTCGTCATGACATGTTACCAAAAAGAAAGAAAGGTAACCACATACTTATTATGGTGCAGTTTTAAGGGCCCCATTCACATTGAGATTGGTATCGATACGTTTATCTGAGATTTGTCTCAAACGGAGAGCTCCATTCACACAGGTTTGTAATGATACTAGTTTTCGAAATGTGCATACATATTTCGTGTTTTTCATATAGAAGTGAAACGGTTCCTCCTGAAGCTGTAATAGCAGCTTCATCAGTAGTATTAATGGAGTGCTTATAAGAAAATCGTCGACGAAAGAGAGTATGGACAAAATTATTATTGTTTGATGCCGAAGATGTTTATAAGCATTGAGGAAGTCCTCCCAAAATTCACGATTTTCTGCAATACCCTTGCAATAACTAAATGCAAAACTACTGTGTTTTACGACACCTAATATGATACCAGCACATACATGGTCGCAGTGCAGTGCGACAAACAACTAGACAAGCGGATTGCTGAGATTGCGATACTGTTACTTCCACATACACGTCGAGATTTGTCTCTCTATACTGATTACTGATACTTGCGACATGTATCTCAACATGAATGGGGCCCTTTAACGTTCGGGATTTTATTTTATGAGAACATTATGATTTATGATCTCATAAATGTACCTGCTATAAAATGTCTCGAACATACACGACCGTTATTTAAGTTTTAATTCAGTTATCGCTTCTTTTAAGGGCTGCGATCTACTTGAATGAAATATCGATCGAACAAAATAAATTTTTTAAACAAGTAAAGGGCGGTAAAGGTTATGTTTGTACTCCAAGCGAAATATATGGTCCTTTGATGCAGATGCCTTAAATTGGAGTTCAGTGATTGTAACAATCAACAAATGAATATTTCAAATTTTGCAGGTTATGGTGAATTGTCAACACGACCAAAATGTAAACAAAGATGACTCAACAGTGGTGTACAAATGGCCGAACTTCCGTCACCAATTTTTATGCAGCAATGATACGATACTCTCCTTCCTCTCTATTCTTTATTCAATGGTTTAAGCAGAGAAATGTTATCCCTACTACTAACGTATTAACAGGTATAACATTTCTCTGGGTTTAAGAGAATAATATAAAGGTAGTGGTTCTTTTTTTTAAAATGTGGTCGTGGGTTTTGTTTAAATAATCACGGATCATCCTGACATTGAGATAAGACCACATACATATCTTTGCGTTTCTGAATACGTAGAAAATATGGAAAAAAAATTTCCCGTCTGTCCTCTGTAGTCTGTCCGTACTACTGAACTCTATTATATATGGAAGAGCAATGTTAATGTTCAAATGTTGTAAAATTCAAATTCAAGTGATACAAATTGAATATGCGCACGGGGTTCCCGATCATGCGCCGTAATAAATTAGAGTTCATACTTCATACAAATAAAACAGCTGTTATATATTATCTAAAACTGTATTTTAATCATGAACCCCATAACACCCACTGTAAACGCTTCACCCTTGTAACGTTTATTCAATCCACGTGACCACATGTTCACGAAGACAAACCAAACCACGTAAAATTTTCTAACCCAACACATGATGCATTTTCATGGTATTTGCCAATGCGCAAACGCGTAGTCCCGGTGGTTAAACTATTTTCGACCTTATTATTCTCTTCAAATTTGCACACTTTTTCACGCTTAACTACACGGCTTTGCTCTTCCATGTATTATTGAGTTCAGTGGTCCGTACACATTCCTTGCAACGCTCTAAACTCAGGAACTATTAAAGTTATCGAAATTCGAAATGCGGTTTTCGCGAATCGATTGCATTTGGGCCAAGGACGAAAATGCTAATATTACCTTTGATGACGTAACTTCCGGTATAAGCTAAAATGGCGGAACTCATTCTTTTTTAAAGAAAAAGTTGCAGTTTTTTGGTGCAATAAGGGAGGTCTCGTGGCAATACATGTCAGAATTTTTTTTAATCGGATCATTTTTCACTTAGTTACGGTCTTCCAAAGTTTATAAATTAAGCAAAAGTTTCCACCCCCATATATTTTTATTGTTATTTTTAAGTACCTAGCTGTTGCCAGCGACTTTGTCCGCGTAGACTTCGGTTAGAACGGTAAGTACTCTACATCCGTCCTTGGAAAGCACCTTACGTCCGTCCTTGGGTTTCCATTTACATCTTTGCCAATTTTGATTCAAATCGGTCAAGCGGTTTAACCGTACCTACGCCTTTCTTAATTTCTAACTGAAAGGCTATATACCTACCAATTTTTATGGATTTAACTTAAAAAATGACGATTTAACTTAAAAAATGACGGATTTCCAAACTGTCATCCCCTAATTTACTTCCTTAGGGGTTGAATTTTTTGGCATATAGACAGAGCCACTGAGACTGTCAGACAGTGGTCTGTTCACATTCAAGTCATATTTATAAAATAGCTCTACTTTCAATAAAATTTGTGCGCTAAATTTTAAAATAGCTTCTATTTTTGTCAATTATTCATGATTATTACACATAAGTTGATTCATTCCCTGTCTTCTACTTCTTCTTCTGATTTATAAAATATTACAAAATATCTGCTACATTTTCTTGTACCCACAGACCCCACAGTGACACACATCATCTGAATGACACCATCCACAACATTATAATTTTAAATGATACAGTAGAACTCCGCTATTCTGAACTAATTGGGACCGAACCCTGTCCGTTTTAGCGGGAATTCGGAATAGGCGGATTTCACGAATAATATCAACATATTGACGGCGCAATGGCGGAACATTGCATCAAGTCGATTCAGGAAGGTAATGAAAAATTATTTACTCGAAAGAGCATTCTACACATGTAAGGAATTTGCGGAGGACATTAAGAAAGATTTTGTGATGCAGGGGTAGTGTTTTTGTATTGTGTTTTGCTTTTTGTATTATGTACTTGTAATTTGTAACCTATGACTAATGTAAGTGCTTTGCACGTTAACAGGCTGAAATAATAAATAAATAAATAAATAAAAAATAAATGCTCTTCATCAGAAAAAAATGACTGACTTTAGTTTTTAAATGTGTGTAAATTAGTTATGTTATAACAATGTTTTTTCACTAACGTCTTTTTATTTCTCCTGTTTTTAAGTTAAAAAACCTGTATTCTGTTCGGAATAGCGAGGTTCTACTGTATTTTAATCTTCAGAATATCTTTAATAGTAACTAAATCCATATGATGTAATGTATCCTCTACTACACTGTACAAAGTAGTAAAAACTTTTCTATTAAAATCTGCCAATTACTCCATATCTGAATAAAAATCTTTAAACCGATTGGCCAGTTTTAATTTTATTTGTCTTTTGTTGTTTTGTCTCGTCATGTATGTACCTAATCCTAATAAGTACATCTTAAAACTATGACCTTAATAATATGTATAAAATTGTCTACAAACTGTGTAGTTTTTATGACAATAAACTTTGATTGATTGAATGTGTTGTTTATTTTGTAACGGTAAAGGAAAGGCATAAATTTGTCAATTCCCTCAATAGATTTTAAATTATACACCGTTTCTGTTAACCAAATATTTTAGGAACAATTCCGATATGACAATTTTAATTTCACATGCACTTTGTTTATGATGCGGGGGAAATCTTTTTTGATAATGGCTTTATACCTATAAATGAAACTGTCATGGTTATTAGCATTGACTTTATACACTAAAGTCAACGTTATTAGTAACACAAAAAAAGTTGGTCTACTCTATTTCCTTGGATTTACGAAACTATTATCCTTCTATTTTATTGTAATACTATACTTGATCATTTTGATTATACTTTTTCTAGATTCAACCAACGAGAATATAATAGAATTCAACAATAGAGAATGATCAAATAAACATTAGTGCTGTTACAAGGAGATACTTGGTAGCGGAATGGATTTTTATGTTAGTCACCAAATACGAAGGTAAAATATAATTTTTTTAAAGAAAAAATCTTTACCTGATACTTCATGGTCTAAATAAATTGTTGTTATACTGCTTTATGTGAAGAGTTTTGGATAATCGTCTAAATCAAGGAGTTTGTTACACAATATATGTATAATCTTTATTGAAAAATAAGTTCTTACAAATATGGGACGAAATATTTCAAAATGAAACAATACTAAGAAAAATACAAAATCAGTACGACTTCAAATCCTGTACATTGTATATACTTAAGATAAACTTCAAAAACTATTAATAATTTGGATATTCACTAACATTATCATAAATATGGTATAATAAGATTAACTCATCATCACTGTTACATAAAATAGGGGTTTAATAATAAAAATGAATTCTGAAGCAACTAAGTTGGTTTTCTGGATGTTACATTACGTCTTGTGCTATTTCCTACAAGAGAATCTTCGTTATAATTAATTTCTTTACGGGTTCTTAAAGGTCTAGATTGTGCAACAGATTTTACTTGATTTTTCTTTTTCTCATCTAACTTTTTCTTAATTTTACGCATCTCCTCAGTAAATCCACTATCATCATCTGCATTATGATCCTCCTCTGCAATTATTTCCTTATTATCCTCCTCTTTTGGATCATCTTTAGTTGATTGGTTGCCTTTTGGAACTTTTTCCTTCTTTGTAACATCGTTAGTTGGTTTGTTGCCTTTTGTAACTTTTTCATTCTGTGTATCATCTTTAGTTGATTTTTTGTCTTTTGTAACTTTTTCCTTTTTAATTACAGCTTTCGTCTTCTTTTTGGGAGAGGGACTTCTGGTGGCCATTTTTCGCTTTGACGATGATGATTGTGATATTGTAAAATTAAAGGGAGATTTCATCGAACCTCCTGCTGCTTCCAAACCCTTTATAAGAATTTTGCGTAATTTCCCATAATCAGGTTCGGTTTCAAATTTTAACGTGGTGACATATTTCATATATTCAATTATTGCTGCTACAAAGTACTGCCTATAGTAACGTTAAATTGCATTTAGATCAATACTTACCCGGAGGTTTTTCATCTCCAAAACAATTCTTAAAGAATTCAGTTAGATTTTTCATGTTGTCTACTTTACTTTGTTGTACAATGCTGGGATTTGTTAAGTTAATTTCCCATGGAAGAGAACAGCCAAGCCATTGAACTAAATTATATCCTAAACATTCCAAATCTCCTCTTCTTGATTCAACTTGAAAGATACAACTTTAGATTTGCGAGACTTTAAACCACTTATTTTAATATAACTTACTTCCTAAATGGCCATCACGACTGACATATTCTATAGTGCCATTGTGAGCTTTCTTCGGATCGGGTTTTTCGTTTGTACTGTAATGGGAACACAAGCCAAAATCGACTAAATACACTTGCACATTTGATTCTGCACCTGGTCCCATCAAAATGTTTGCTGCTTTAATGTCTGCATGAATATAACCTTTACTATGAATAAATTCCAGGACGTCTAGCTGGAAAATTATAATTTTAAAGTAGATTTAGAATACTTAATGAAAGATTAGAATTAACTATGAAACTGGCAGTATGCCAATAAAACTTACTATTTGAACTCCGAGTTTAAAAACAATATCGGGTGAAAAACGACGTTCATTTTCAATGAATAATTTCCAAATATCTGAACCAAATTTGTCCATAACAACAAATCTATATTTTTCATCATTGTGCTCATGTCTTCCTGATCCTATGTACTTTGGCATACCCAACGAAGATAATTTTTTTTAACTTTAAATTCTTTAACTGTGTTACGTGTAGTTTAGTCGAAAATTTAGCGATATAAACAATACTTACTTAGATCTTCTTTTCCGTTTCTCATGTAAAAATGCATTTCAACAAATAATGGACCATTTGCATGTGGTTCCTATACATAGTATCAACTGTTATCAAATGAACGTTCATACAAATTAACTTACAATTTTAACTACATAAGGAAAGCTACTAACAGTTGAGGAAGCATCTTTAGCTGAATATATTTCACCAAAACCCCCTTTTCCTATTGAAGGACCCAGCTTCCATTTATTCTTGTTTATATCTTCCACTACTGTGCCTAATGGTAAAGGTGGAGGCAATTTATAACCATTTTTTGCTCTTGGCATGATTTGAAGGTTATAGTAAAAACACGTTAAATATTTAACGATAACTTTGTGACAAAATTATGGAAATGAAAGTAATTGGATAAAAAATTACAATCAATAAGGAAACAAACTTAGTTAGTAGATAAATATAACCACACCACAATTTCAACTTAAAGAAAATTTCAAAAGCGGGAAACTGTCACCTGGCGGCAAGTAAAAGGTTGAAGGGGGAGTACCACAGACCACTAACGTTTGTGGGGAGTACATCAAGGTAGCATCTTTCGACGTTGTCAAGTTTCAGTTTTATAACGGTCATTACCACGGTCTATATACTACTACGGTTGCCTCATCGGCTAAAAACCCTCTGATTGGCCAACGCCGTGTGACGTCGCTCGGCGACTTTTAAGCTAGGCGTTCGAGCACTGTTATAGGAATAACAATAAGCAGTATAAAGTAACTGGGAAATTATCACCGCTTTGATGTAAAATGCACCTTAGTAATAATTAATTAATTAAAGGAACAAGCAATATTTACCTATCTTAACTAAATATAGCAGTTCCGTATTTCATATTTTATTGTGGTGTAGTGAGGTATCCATTTTCAAACGAAAATGAAATAATAAATCAAATCATTATTTTTATTAAGGACATACATTAGTTGTTCTCTATCTGTTTAGCTAATAAGCATTTTTGCTACCTTAGTTATTCACTAAAATGCACTGAACAAACACGGCAACTACCATAATTCCATTTACCCTCACGACGGCATTTTTGCATCCAAATTGCTCTTATTTCTGGGTTTTTAGGAAAATTAAGATAAGAAACATTTTGTCCACCTTTTCTAGTTTTTTCTAAACTGTTGTTACATGTAGCAACAGTACAGCGGCACCCTGTCATTTAACTTTTTGATTTTAACAATATAATTTTAATTTCATGTTATAATAACAACAAATATGACAGATACGACATGCACTCACGGGCATTCACTAGGCAACGGTGCTCAAACAGTCGCCGAGTGACGTAGGCTTTCCCCCTGCTCGCTTGTAACGTATCGCCTATAAGCAGGGTTATGGGGCAAGACCGTGGTAAAGTATATAGACCGTGGGTCATTACGACAATCCTATAGGGCATCTGCATCACGTGGTAAATAACACGTGACTTTTCAGTTTGGTGTGTACACAAAAACAGCTGTTATAGGTTATTTCAGTTTGCACCACTGACCTTTTGATTTTTATTTTTTTGTTTTTTTCTAAATAATTCGTTATGTTGGGTAATTTAAAATGGTGTGTTGTTTAGTGGTTGGATGTGGCAGTACGGGAACGAGGTTATGTTATGTTTTTGTGTACACACCAAACTGAAAAGTCACGTGTTATTTACCACGTGATGCAGATACCCTATACAGTGTATGCACAGCAGGACAGCACAGTATAATGGCTACTGTGATGTACAGGTAGATGGTAGAATGCACATATAAGTTTTCTATTGAAATTTATAGACAATAAAAATAATAATAATAAGGTAATTTTGTTGTAGTTGACCACGTAATTTCCATGGTGACAATTTAAAAAACCGAATGTTTATTATTTTCATCTGTGTAAATACTCCAGCTGAATGGGTATAAATTTGGTAAAATAAAATATAATTTCCACAGATTATGGACCCAGAGCACTAGCTGTAAAATGTAAAAAAATTATGAAACGCCCGTCTGCTTAATGTGCTTCAGCAGACTATGTTCAAAGCGATTAGCAAGTTCAAAGAGCTTGGCCACGAAGGAGACCGTCTGGGTCGAGGAAGAAGATGCACTGGAATATAGCCAGGAACAGGCAGATCTTTGGAAAGCAGTGTGCAGCGAAATCGGATGATCATCTCCATGAGAAAAGTCTCTCGCGAGATTGGTATTAGTGGTCAGTGTGACAAATTGCAAAAAGGAGCTGGGGCTCAAATCTTGCAAATGCCAAAAACTACAGGTCTTCGCAGAAAATATCAAACGCGTACGATTTCAAAGATGCCGCCAACTTCAGATGCGAGCCGAAAATCAGGAGTTGTTTTCAATGTAGAACCACCATCGTCATAATTATAGGATCTGGATCCCCTAAACCTCCGAGTACTTCAGCAATCATTTATTTTATTATAGATTTTCCGAGTGATCTCTCTAAACGCCCGATCTTAATCCTTTTTTTTCCTCGTTGTTTAGTGGGGAAATGCTACGCCGTACCAAATACATTGTCGTGTGTCGAACTTGCATCGTCTAAAAACCCCCGTTCCTCTACGGCTGTATGATTCTCCCGCGGGAACACCGCTAAGTATTACATCGCAGGAGAGGCCTTAGTCGTAGCTCTTCCTGGGGAATTGTCACGTCCCGTCTCATTCGAAATGTTATAAGTTTTAAGAGTTCGTATCGCTTGTTTCCTCTATGACTGAGGTTGAGCTGAACAGTGTTGTAATGCATCCAGATACAAGTGTCGTATCTAGATGCTTTTTTGAGTATCCAGATACAATTGAGGAACATGACGAAGTTGTATCTGTATCTAGATATTTTTTTTGGAGTATCTGAAAGAAAGTACATTCGCACTGAAAATAATTTTTACAAAATTAACAAATTATAAAGACAATCAGTGGCATTTCTTGATTCACACTATAAAAGTTGCAGCATCATAAGATGTATGATGCACGTAGTTAGACCTTGTTCTGTTTTATTGACTTTACAGAGATTTATTCCTTGCTAATAGTCCGTTGATGTTTGTTTTAAGTTGGTACTACCGCTCTGCAACTTGTGCAATGCAATGAACTCGATATATTAAACTTTACACTATAAGCAAAGAGAATATAACTCTTTGCTATAAGCAACTGGAAAGGAAACGCGCACAAGTAACAATAGGTGTTTTCTTTTTGCCGTTGGGGTTGACCTCTATATAACACACCATTCGTTTTATAAAAATAATTTGACTCAGTTCTCAATAACCCTATTCGTTTTAAAAGTTTTATTTAAGTGTTATATATTAACCTGAGGCAGAAATGTCTTATGACGCAAGGCACTTCAATCACCTGATAATTGTGACTTTCCCTAACCCTATGGCTGTCCAAAAAGAAAACACCTACTGAAGCTACAGCCACGTTCGGTAATCATCAACGAGTGGGTATCTTTATTATTTTTTCTTTTTTTATCTCTCGTCGGCTTTACAACCTCAACAAGTTAGAAGACGACAGAAGTACCTACTCCGGCGCTTCAACGGCTACAATCAGCCCTATTCTGGTGACCATTGGAAAAATGTCCAACATTGGATTTATTTCAATGTTATTTTCATATTACATTTCTTTTGATTAGTTTACATCAGTTTTTGTTTTTCAACCTTGGAAAACGAAAACAGGTACCTACTACTTAGATACCCTTCAAATTTTTCAACCTTTACTCAAGTATTGAGTCAATTTTCAATTAATGTGGTCACCAGAATTGCAAATCCCTTCCAATATTGGAATATATGGCAATACCCAATATTGAATCAATTTCAATGGTCACCAGAATAATGGTGAATGCATTGAAATTGTCCGTATCCCTTCCACTTGCTTATAGCGTACAGTTCAATTACTCTATACATAGGTACGTACAAGAGGTCATTGGTGTAATGTGCACCTCTCAACACCAACATAGTTCTACAGAAATTTTCCCTATGCATTTAAAAATTCACTAATGTATTTGTGTTTATATCTAGATACATATAAGAAAATGTATCTGAAGAAGTATCTAGATATATTTTATTTGAAGTATCTGTATCTAGATGCTGAAAAAAATGTATCCGTTACAACACTGAAGCTGGAGTGGAGTGGCCACTGAAGGCAACCCTCCAAAAGTCGTACTTTGCAGCAGCAAGAACACTGTCCTTATAGTTTGGATTTCTACCGCTTTCCATGACAATGGTTCCATTGCTAATATTTTCTTTGAACTGACTTCTCACGAATGGGTTCAAAATATCGATGATCAGGGTGTTCATCTGTTAGATAACGTTATTTTTGCCTAACCTTCCCTTTTCCCAACATTGCAACTATTCTAAATTGATAGTGGGTATAAAACGGGTTCGGAAAAGCTAAATAAACGAAAATGTGCACCGACTAAAACTATGAGAGAAAAGAAGACTCGATTACGAATGACAGTAATTAAACATTTAGAACAATTTAAATAATGTAAATGGTATATTATTTTGTTGTATTTTTCCAAAAAGTACGTTACAATGCCACATTATTAAAAAATGTTTTAATAAAAGCGGCTCAATTAAAACAATTTTAAAACAGTGTGAGCAATATTTTTATACGTAGGTATATACCTAATAAAGTTTTTATATCGTCACCATTTTTATTACACATTTTGGGAAAAATATGTTATAACAAAAGTTAAAAGGAAAATACATTTTGTTGGAAAACAGTGGGACCTAGCTAGATAATGGGTGTCCAAGGCGTAAGTGTAACCATAGAATTAGAACCCACATAACATACTGTTATGTTATGTGATTAGAACCTATTCAATGGTGTAACGTCAAAAGCAGGCCTGCTAATGGTGTGTCAATTTATCAAGGAGCCATTGATTTCTTATGTAAGGGCTGAGGGTAACCCACTTTCATCCTCCCTTACTTCTCCGTACACGGCAAATTGGCGCCAGTTAGCAGAAAATTGAACTCCTACTGTAGTTTTAAACGTAGGTACATACATGAAATAAATTAAGTACCTACCCAATATTTTGTATGATAAATTCGTAAACAAGCATACAAATCTCCTTTATAATATATAGGTAGGTTAGATTACATTCTTTGGAGCGATTACCCGGGGGTCTAGTCCGACTCTGGGGTCCGGCAGTGTAAGTGTAAATCTTTTTACAAAACAAATGGACCGGTGCGACAGGTTTGTTAAAGACGAAACCGGTTACAAACAAGTAAATACGTTTAATGCAAAATGCAAATTTTATTTTTGTGCACAGTCGTTTACATCGTTAAGATACAGAGGGGATTCGCGCTACACGTCCCCATAAAATAATTGTACGCTATTCTCACATAGTGGTTTTGAAATAATTCTGCGAAGCCAACAAGCGCCGTTGTATTAAAATCAGAATCAAGCTACTCTACTAATTAGAAGCTTTACAGAAGTAGGCTGAAATTGACGTATTAAGTAAACTTGACAACGTCGATAGTTTAGTTTATTATTGGTTGTTTGCAAACGAACAGGTGTTAACAGTTAACGTGTTTTGCAATTAACTAAAATAATCTTTACATATCGTAGCCTTTGGGCTTAAGTAGAAAATTTTACTAAATGAACCTTCACGCGTTTACTTATTATATTGAATAATAAATGTAATTACGTTGTCGCCTAATAAATTTTAATTGCAATTAAATTAAACAAGTATAGTGATGGGCAAATTCGAATTAAAAATAACCGGTAGTCCGATTATTGAAATAATCGCCTTAGTCCGATTATCGGTTTCGAGTATGAATTACGATTATTAATAAATTATGACTATGAGTTTTCCTCTCATGTTTTAATTTATTTATAGAACATAATAACATAAATATAAATACATAATAAAACGGCAAGATTTGCGTATTTCTATTATCAAATTTCACCTTAAATAATATCAAATGAAATGTCCTGTTGAATGAATGCTGTCTCAGCGAATGTCTGTGTGAAGCTGTGAACTGTGAAGTTTATGCTTACGAGTTACGACGCTTAAATATAGTTAATTTGCTTATGTTATAGAGGTTATAGTCCGTTGTTGCTTTGACTTTACTAAATTACTACTATTCAAGTTTGAATTATTTTTAATTCGATTTATAGTCCGATTATCGCAATCCTCGAATCGGCATATTCCGATTATCGAAATTGTCCGATTATGCCCATCACTAAACAAGTATAACTAACGTTTTGTCTTCGGGGTCGATCGGTAGTTCACGAAGTTAGTGGAAAAATGGCATCGAAGGGTAAGCTGAACGACGAGGTGAGTGAATTTTAAATAAAAACTATCGATTTTGTTTAAAAATAATGTTCATTGTAGTGCCCAGACAGTTCACGACTCTTATTTACGTCTTGCCGATTAAATAAATGTGCAATTTTTGAATGTCTTTATTTATTGACAATCAGATAATGTCAAAGCCACGCCTTTCTCTTGTTTTTATTAGTAATTTGCAGGGTCACAGGTGATTCTCATTGTTATCAGTTACAACTTTTATGTAACTACATATATTGTTGTTATAAATTATAACTTCTTATCATTGTTAATATTTGGTAAGAAAAAGACACATAATTCAAGATAAACAAAAAAGTAAACAATTTGCTCCCTTGTGATTAGATAAAACGTCTACTGTTCATTAGATTAAGTGTAATTATGAGCTGTAGAAAAAGAATTTGTAAGTGATCTACATTTTTTTTAAATTAACACCTCATGAGTAACTTGTGATTCATTTTTAAGAGCTTCTTATTTAGAGTAAGCAATGCAGGATTGTATTCAACCTGAAGTTAAACTAATGCATATTAATACGTTGGGGATTTCCCTCTATTTATAATGTAAACAATTTTCTTCAGTTGCTTATGAGAGATTAAGTAAAAAATCACGATATTCACGTATTTATTCAATCGGATGTTGCATTCTGTCCATTTATAATTTATTAACATTTAAACTGTAATTTGAATTTCAGTACCCCCTTTACTTACGTCACGTTGGGCATGATGTTATGCAACCAGTTATACACTGCTGCATTGAATTTGTCGATTACCCTACTTCTTACAAAAATTATTATGACGATAAGCTTAGTACACATTTTTCTTAAAATAACAGATAGGTATCTCCGATAACTTAAAAATATCGCCCTCTTATACTGTATGTATCTATAGAGACTGGCAACTGGCAAGACGAGTTGTACCCATGATACTATAATTAGTAGCATGAGTTGTACCTGTGTTAATAGAACACCCAGTATATCGAAAATAAAAACTGAGAAGTGTTGGAAAATCAAAAAAAAAATTATACAGAATGACTCATAACACGTAACCGTCACTTTTTTCATGAGGCACATCCTCAGGAGTTGAGTTGAGTTTTGCACAAATACAGGGTGAGCCAAAAGGCAGAGACGGCAGAGTAGAATGTAAAATTTAAATAACATTGTTACTATTTATAAACCAATTTTATTCATATTCCATACAGTGAAAGTTCAACATTATGGAGATTATGTATGGAAGATAACATCCTTCATATTATGATCTCCATTTGCGGCCTCACAAAATCGTGCTCTTTCTATTGCATTTCTCGTAACATTGATCACTGTCAGCATTTCAGCACGGAAGTGTTCGTGGTTTGTTGAGGTATAGGTACATACATGTTCCTTAGATATCCCCATAGGAAATAATCGGGGACTGTAAGGTCGGGGGAACGTGCAGGCCAATTCATATGGGAATTTTGTGAAATTACCCGCTCGCCGAACAGTTGTCCCTGGAGATTCATGGTAGCTCCTGATGATTATGAATAACGAAGGGGGGTGGAAGAATGAATTAGCTGCTAACTGTTGTTGTAGTTGTATTTATATAAATACCATTGTTTTTATTAATGACTTTACATAGTGAATAAGTGATGATCACTTATTCACTATGTAAAGTCATTAATAAAAACAATGGTATAGGTATTTATATAAATACAACTACAACAACAGTTAGCAGCTAATTCATTCTTCCACCCCCCTTCGTTATTCAAATTCGTCAAGACTGCTAAAAAAAACATCACCTGATGATTATGTACTGCTGGACGTAAAAAATTATCAATCATATCCCACTATCTCTCACCATTAATCGTCAAACTGTCACCGTGTTGGGTTTCGAAGAAGTACGGCCCGATAACTCCTGCAAGGTCGCCCCACACTAAACCGACCATTTGATAGGGAGCAGTTGGCGGTGATGAATTAACCTCGGATAACCCCCCAAAACCGAGAGTTCTCTTTATTGGCATAGCCATTCAACTGAAAATGAGCTTCGTCAGAAATGATTGGTAGATGAATAAAGTCATTGTTTTCTATGGCTAATTCTTGGACTCGAATAGCATAATTTCGGCGCTGGTCGTGGTCCATAGATTTCAATTCCTGCGCCAGCTGTATTTTGTATAGAAACATCTTTAAATCGTTTCTTAAAATTCTCCGTACGGATGTTCGGGACATTCCTAATTCCCTAGAACGTCTCCTCGTTGATGTTTCTGGTTGTTCTTCAATATCGGCTCTAACTCGTTCGATATTGTCTTCTTTGCCAGGCGAGCGTGGTCTGCCAGCAGGTGGAAGGTTCATCACGGAACCCTTCTCCTCGAAGCGTGTCATACGTTTCCGAATTATCGTCGGCGATGCTCCTTGTGTGACGTGGAAATGATTGCGATACGCTCTTTGTGTCAAAATAATTGACCTGTTACTCTGGAAATAAAATTCCACTATTTTTAGCGGTTCTTTCTTGGGTAATTCATCATCCTATGTCCAAAGATTCAGCTACTATATGTATCTCAATCTGTGAAAAAAGAAATTGAACCGTCAGCAAACAAGTTATTTTCATGTAAATCCTACTACTCCTTTCACCCCACTCAGTGGATATGATCGTTATTTACAATCTTTCAATCCTCAAAACAAATGGGGGGGGGGGGGGTTTCCAATGCAAATCTGCAATCGTCTGTTTAGTCAAATGAGAGTGTGGAAGGGCGCTATCGTGGAGGAGGATCACGCTTCCGTCTTGATCGAGACGCCGGCCGGTTTAACATTCTCTGAGAGAAGTTGGGAATAGTAAGGAGCCTTAACAGTGCGTTTTTCCCTTAAAAAATCACACACACCACACACACACAAAAGACCTTGAGCGTCACGTGACCTTTCGAATCTTAGGCGTTAGGCGAAGTTGTATGTCGTCCTCTTGGATTCATGAACAAAATGGCACGTCACGTCACTATAAACTTTCAGAATGCTTCTTCCTCACGTTCACAACGGAGGCGATGCGCAGTTGACACCTCAATCCGTCTGACTTTGAGCGACGGTAAGGAGTTTCGGCGCCCATCATTTTTGCCGTTGTGATACTTTATTTATAAAAATGTTGGTACTGCACAACTGCTAATAAAATTCGCGATTATAATACACGGTGTCCCAGTTGAAACTAACACATTTTAAACGTGATTGTTGACTAAACAAAATGAGATAGAAATGTGCGATTTTCACCAATGAGTTTCAAATTTCGAAAAGTTTTTTCCCAATCATATTAAAAAAATTTCCCAGTTATACAGGGCGAGGAAAGATAGTTGCCTATTTTCAACTAAAAATTACTTGACTTTTTTAAATAGAACCCCCTGTATATTTTTACACTATTCGAAAGCTGAGTTCTTTAGTTTTTTTAAAATGTCAACGTATGTACCTAATTCATTTTTACAAATAAAAAAGATACGCGAATTTTTGTGAGTGCGTGCACTTTCATTAGTTTCATTATCGCCAGTAGCTTTTAAAGTTTGTTATCGATGGAATTCAACAAGAGATGCTACAAAATCCTTTTTTGAACTTACAAGTTAGATTTCAAACGTGCATATACCAAGAAAGAGGCCATATGCGACAATTTCTATAAAATTTAGTTGCCATTTTTGTTCTTACCTATTGCCATGATGTTTAAATTAGCTATAACTAAGTACATATGTTTTAAAGGTTTTGGTAACTTGTACTTATTTCAGTGTACAAATGACAAAAAAATTAAAAATGCAGAAAATAAGTACTTTAAAAAATTCAAAAGCCACTGGGGATATTGAAACTTGAAACTAATGAGAATGCACGCACTCACAAAAATTCGCGTATCTTTTTTATTTGTAAAAATGAATTACACATGTTGACATTTTTAAAAAGCTAAAGAACTCAGCTTTCGAATAGTGTAAAAATATACAGGGGGTTCTATTTAAAATAATCAAGTAATTTTTAGTTGAAGATAGGCAATTTTTTTTCCTCGCCCTGTATAACTGGGAAATTTTTTTGATATGATTGGGGAAAAAACTTTTCGAAATTTGAAACTCATTGGTGAAAACCGCACATTTCTATCTTATTTCGTTTAGTCAATAATCACGTTTAAAATGTGTCAGTTTCAACTGGGACACCCTGTACAGATTCACGTCAATGCGCCAATTTATACACAAAAAATGAATATGACAGAAATGGAGATAAGTACATACTTATTTTTCCGTGAGCTTTTTGATAAATATTTTGAAGATACGCTTTATTTAGGGTTGCAAAGACTTCAATATTACCAAAACAGAGAAATTTGTAATTTAAACAAAAATAATGAATCGAACTACCAGTCGCTAACATAGATATTGCAAAAAAACAACATTTCTTCCCAACGCAGATTATCAAAGAAGTCACGATAAACTCTTTCCATGCTTAGTTTTAGTGTGCGAAGATGATGGTATTTTTCCGCCTTTATTTAAGCCGATTTTTATGGAGCTGGAGCAATTTACTTGAATTGAATGGATCTCGTGTTTAATTTTACCCGTGAAGCTTGTCAATTCTCAGTATTTCGAATTTTAACATAGTACAAGATTATTTGGAGTATACGCTCAGATAATCTTATCTAATCATCACATACTTTTGGACCACAGGTTATTCCATTGAGGAGTGCAAAGTTAAACAAGCCCCTTAATACGGTCGTTGTGGTAATCACAACCATCACTCCATAATATTAACTCAACTATATTGATATTCTTATCTGATGCAAAATACATTTCCAAGAAATGAATAATAATGCTGGTAAACTCAATACTAGTCTTAAGGCTCGTTTTATAAATAGCAGAAGCCTTTTTGATGTTTATAAATGGTAATATTATAATTATAAATATATGTATATGGTAACATTAGGGACAATCACAAGCGGGTTCAGAAAAGGGGGTAGTATACAGGATAACATTTTCAGTATAAAACAAATAATAGAAAAGGCTAGACTGGAAGAAATCGAAATATATATGCTATTCGTAGATCTAGAGAAAGCATTTGACAGAGTACCCCAAAAAGAAGTTTGGGAAAGTCTAAAAAGAAGAATGTTTGTCCGAAATTAAGATTAGCAATACAAAGTTTGTAAGAACAACTTGCGAGTCAGAAACTTTTGCAATAAAAGATGGTTTAAGGCAGGGGGGGGGGGGGTGATGAGCCCCACGCTATTTACACTGATAATAGACGACGTAATCCAAGCAACAAAAGATTAAGCCAAGAAAGTATATGTGGGAGATAACAAATTAACGCCAGTGAGGGTTACAGAATGCGTATTTGCAGAAATGATGTCGTGATATGTGCATCCAAAGAAAATTTAAGAATATGGGAAGAACAACTGGCCAAGAAAGGAATGAAAATAAGTACAAGGAAGACAAAAGTGACGGTAACAGGTATTACAAATAGCAATAGGCAACTCAATATTGAAATAAATGTTCTACGAGAAAGTAGAACAAGTGGGCAGCTTTAAATATCTGGGCGTATTAATATCAAGAGATGGAAACATGGAATAGCGCGGCAAAACTATACCACAGCCTAAACAATGCATTCGTAAGAAAAAAGGAAGTTAGTAGGAAAACAAATATGACGATATATAAAATAGTCCTTACGTTCGCAAGTTATAGTTGGATTTTGACAAATACACTGACGAGCAAAATACAACCCATGGAGATGAAGTAGTTACGAGCAGTTATAGGAATAACATGGAGAGATAGGATACGAAACGATGTAGTACGGGAAGAGTTAAAAACTGAGTCAGTTATAAATTTCATTAAAAAAAAATTAAAATGGTTTGGGCATATGTGCCGGATGGAAAATGGAAGACAAGTGAAAAGTATATGGGAAGCTGGAGTACAAAAAAGGAAGAAAAGAGGACGACCCAAGAAGACATGGGACGAGGAAGTGAATGCAGTTTTAAAAAGTCGAAACAAAACCTGGCTGGAAGCAAAGAGGTTAGCACAAAACAAGAGAAACTGGAGGAACTTTCTACACATCATATGATTCGAAAGAAATAATTAATTTGTAGTTTTTAGGTGAAATGTAATTTAAGTTGTTTTTTTATACCTTACACCTTAGGGTAAAAGGTTGAATGATTATATATCAATTATACAGGGTGTCCCACTGCTCCGTAATCGGTCGATAACTCAATGTGGGTTGAAGATACAGGAAAAAGTTTCAAATAAAGGTTGCTTTGATTTGAATTGCGCATCTTTTAAAAATATTCTTTTATCTACAGTATGTTGCATTTTCACGTGGTAGGAAAATGTCACTTTTTTTAAAATGCCACACCCTGTATTTTTTTCTCTTAATATATCGACCAACCATATTTATATCACGCCTGAAATTTTTTTTGATATTGGATGTGCGGTTGCCAAGTTATTAATTATTTTGTCAAAATTTGGTACAATTCAAGGTCGGACTATAATATTCATAACTAAGTTATTCTTCAAAAAAGCAAAAATTTATTTCACGAATAATATTACCCTAATGTCGTGTTACTCTACAGAAAAAAACTAAGTGATTAATTTTATACCGAGTGTTTAAAATGAGAATTCAAACTTTGTGAACTTTAAATAGAATTTATACGAATATCTTAAATGGAACACCCTGTATTTTTATTTACCATCAGATTCTCGACAAAAAACCCTATTCAACGGTGTATTATTTCCTGGTATTATTTTTTGTACTTTTGTTAATATTTACGATTTTTAAAATTTCACGTAAAAAAAATTTGTTAAAAGTAATTTTTATTTAATTATTATTACAAAATACCGTTTAAATAGTTGTTATCAACGCAAAAGAACAAAACTCAAGTCCTGTGACTATCTTAATTTCTAAATAATTAAAACAAAATTTTTAGTAAACTGTATTTCTCGAATTTTTAATAAACGGTGTTTCTCGAAAATTAAAATAGAAAATAAATACAATATCTCTCATTAAAGTAAATGTTCAAAATGTCTTCCACTTTGATCAATGCACTTTTGAAGCCTAACCCCAAATAATCTCACATTATTTAAAGTCATAGGAGTAATCGGTTGCAACGCCTCTCGAATTCAAATTTTCATGTCATCTCGTGTTGTGGCACCTGTTGATATATTTGAGATTTAACAGTTCTCCAAAGATGGGAAGGTCCGGTGACCTTGGCGGCCAAGGAACAGGACCTCTTCTACTTTATTAGGGTACAGTAAATCCAATTCTCGCGCGCACCTCTGACTGTTGTTTTGCTTTAATTATTTAGAAATTATGATAGTCACAGGACTTGAGTTTTGTTCTTTTGCGTTGATAACAACTATTTAAACGGTATTTTGTAATAATAATTAAATAAAAATTACTTTTAACAAATTTTTTTTACGTGAAATTTTAAAAATCGTAAATATTAGCAAAAGTACAAAAAATAATACCAGGAAATAATACACCGTTGAATAGGGTTTTTTGCCAAGAATTTGATGGTAAATAAAAATACAGGGTGTTCCATTTAAAATATTCGTATAAATTCTATTTAAAGTTCACAAAGTTTGAATTCTCATTTTAAACACTCGGTATAAAATTAATCACTTAGTTTTTTTTTGTAGAATAACACGACATTAGGGTAATATTATTCGTCAAATAAATTTTTCCTTTTCTGAAGAATAACTTAGTTATGAATATTATAGTCCGACCTTGAATTGTACCAAATTTTGACAAAATAATTAATAACTTGGCAACCGCACTACCAATATTAAAAAAATTTCAGGCGTGATACATTAAGAGAAAAAAATACAGGGTGTGCCATTTAAAAAAAGTGACATTTTCCTGCCACGTGAAAATACAACATACTGTAGGTATAAGAATATTTTTAAAAAATGCGCAATTCAAATCAAAGCAATTTTTATTTGAAACTTTTTTCTGTATCTTCAACCCATATTGAGTTATCGACCGATTACGGAGCAGTGGGACACCCTGTATAGCATTATGGACAATCAACTTGCCTTTATAATAGAGAGAAGATACATTCGATTTTGGGCAAAGCAAAACAAATACGCATGATAAGCTTTTGCTGTGAGAACAGATATGTTAATGTAGCCAGTTTTAAAATTATAATTACGTATTTCAAAGTTTAATTGTTATTTGTATTTTATTTTTATGAATTAATGATTACATTTTTCTAACCTGTAATTATTTTTAGGTCGATGATTTTTTATTTACTGGCTTTTTTTCTCAAGGTTTACACTTAACAAAATTGCAATTAAATAAAATATTTTATTCCCACACGATGATTGAAAGTTCATGGCTTTTCACAATGTTTGTTTCTATACCTATGGTATAAATATAAAGGTAACACACTTAGTGAAACGCATACTCATACTGGCGCCGAATGACGTAAAATAATTATATAGTTACTGTGTTGTATGTATATCAAAACGAATCAGTGTAACAAATCAAATAAAGAAATTTTAAACAATTTTTTGTGTTCAAATGTGGTGATGTGCGAATTTTTTTTTCATAGATTTCTTACATTTTCATTTCCATTCAAATGGCTGATTCGATTCGAATTGAAGTTGTATACTTTTTATATAATTAATTTTCTCTAAATTTTGAGGAACTCCTGCCAACAACCTTTGCCCTATCGGCCTATCAGTACCTTTCTAGGACGCCAGATTTTTTCCTGGCACCCCCCCCCCCCCCCCCCAATTCTTATAAAAGTTGTAGAAAAGTAGAAAGACCACGGGCGAAACTTCGGGTAAGCAGCAGTGTAACAAGTAACATAATTATGAATGTAGGTGCCAGATTCGGAATATAGGTAGTCTCCGCCCACATGGCCACCGCTATACCGTTGTAATTATACCATGGTTTCGTCTTTTACAAGTAAATGTATATCAATCTTCATTTTATTTTAAAAGTTTTTTGCATTGCTTCTTCTTTTTCCTAATGATACATACTTCTGAATTTTTTAAATGTATTTTACTCCTTTCTATCAATTTCGACGGATTTCGATTAAACCATGTTCCGTAATTTTGTGAAAAGTTTTGTTGAATTTTTCCCTTAATATTTGACACTTCTGGAATAGTTTATAAGGCTGTCACTATATCGACAAACACTCCATCGTGTTGGATTTAATCTTATGTGTAAACTAGGATTTTTACGAAATTTTCCTTTCTGCAAAAAAAAATTGTAAACGTTTTCTACTATCCTAAACAAATTCTAACATTATCGTTTATTACTGCTATGTATCGAACAACTTTGTAAAAATCCGTCCGTATACCTAATTGGCTTAACATTTGGAAATTTGGAAAATTGAACAGTCGATATTAAAAGCAAGCTGAGTACGTTTACGTTAGACAAAGATTTTCATTTCGTTTAGAAACAATGCAACGTGGACCATGGAGTAGTCCATTTCTGTCTTAATACAATGTAAAATAGTTAAGGGTGAAACCATTATCGTTGTGATAAATGAAATGGCAACGATAACTTCCAGTAGCATTAACCGATATTTTTAAGGATTTTCGTAAGGTTGATCACTATGTAGTATCGGGATAGCTCTATCTAACAGGGTTTAACAAATACCATTTTTGTTCCCCGCCCTCTAAGGTCTTTTGGCATAAATGGAACCTTGTACCTTGTATATTTCAGCTACAAAATTAGAATTCTATCATCTATAATGTTTGATGGCGATTAAACCTGTTGCTATTAGAGCTTTACCTAAAGTGTTGTCAAATAAAATACTTCGCATTTTCGTGATCATGTACATCTTACTTACGTATGTATTGATTTTGATGAAAATGAAATAAATGAATAGATTTTACTTTAATTTCATGGCGCACAATGTTAGATAAATATATTTAGAAATTGGAATAGCTAATTAATGTAACCTACAAATATGTAATACAGTCCCTGTACTGGAGTCCTGTAAAAATTTTAGTACTGATTTATCTAACCAACAGAATTGGGTAAAAGACATATAAGAGAGTCAAAAAAAGTTGGGTAGACATCACCATATTCTGGACCAGGTTTTCTAGACCCCATTTTCTAAAATGGCCGATACGCATTTGATTGTGCATATATTTCCGCTCCTGTGACAGTCACATTCACCATTTTGGTGTCTAAATATATGTTTTTAAGGACAAGGAATCGATTAAGATGGTTTTCGAAGTTAACCGCACGCCATTTCTCAAAATGGCCGACACCCATTTTCTTGTGCATACATTTTTAGTCCCCTGGCAGTCATACTCATCATTTTGGTGTCTAAATATGTATTTTAAAGAACAAGGAATTCATTAAGATAATTAATTTGTGAAGTTGCCTGATAGCTATTTCTTAAGGAAAATCAGTACTAATAGTTTTACAGGACTCCTTTATTACTGCATTCAGAGAACAACTTACCTACTTCAAGCAACTAATTTACTTTCATTAGTATATTTATTTGGCTTATTTTTTATTGTGCGAACGAAATATCCGGAAATTTCATTTAGAAAAGTACTTTTTATTTGACTGAGTTTGTCTTCATTAATTTTTTTAATAGGTAAACTAACACTGATGAAAACGGATGATCAACAAAGGATGTGAATGAGACTGGCAACTGCACGCCAAGAAAAACGAAATGTTTTGTTTGACATGAAGAAGTGTGTTATTTGTCAAGTAGACAGTAACAAAACTGTTACCACAGTTAATTGAAGAAACAGAGGCCAAGAAGCGGCCGCTATATAAGAAATGTTGTGTTTGTGTATCATGTGGCAAACCAGTGCTATATAAAGTATACTTAAAAAAAATCTCTTGAAAAAAATAGCGGCAGCAAATGCTAATAGTGAGGTGTTGGAAAGTGAAGATAAACATACCAGTGAAGAAATCTCCAGGAAAGTAAGATCATTTGTTGTACCACGGGAGCCTCCTTCATCAATCATGCCCCAACATATATTCGATGTATTGTCTGTGGGCATCAAAGTCATAATGGTGTCAAGGACAAATTTCGTGTAAGCCATATCCTTTTTTAAGCTTGGGACCTATAATTTCCATTACTTTCAAATGCCACAAATTTTGGTGAAATAGTTTTCTGTTTTTCAACACCTTGTCACAGCATATTCATATTTTCTTAAATATGCTTCCAAACAAACTTTGTGGTACGTTAAATCAGTATCTGATGATCTAAATGAGTATATGACTCAGATCTGCCACACGAGTATAGGTACATATCATCTTGAAAATAGATTGCTGCAGATTAAAAAATTTTTACTCGTTCAGTTTCACTTACACGAAATTTGTCCCTAACACTACTTTAAATGCAGGCAGACAATACATCGAATATGTGTTGGGTGCACCGTTGATGAAGGAGGCTCTCGTGGTACACATGATGATCTTGTTTTCCTGGTGATTTCTTTACTGGCATGTTTATCTTCACTTTCCAACACTTCACTATTAGCATTTGCTACTGCTATTTTTTCGAGAGATTCTTTAAAGTATATATTTTATAGCACTGGTTTGGCACATGATCCACAAACACATCAGAAGCCACACTTTCAGTCTGTTTGCAACTATGTCATCTCTTATAGCGGTTGCTTCTTGTATTCTTTTTCTTCCATTAACTGTGGTAACAGCCTTGTTACTGTCTACCGCTTGACAAAAAACGCACTTCTCCATGTCAAACAAAACATTTCGTTTTTCTTAGAGAACAGTTGCCACTCTCATTCCCATCCTTTGTTGATCATCCATCTTCATCAGTGTTAGTTTACATACAAAAATAAAAAATTAAAAAAGACAAACTCAGTCAAATTAAAAGTACTTTTCTCAATGAATTTTCGTTCCCACAATAAAAAAAATGCCAAATAAATACGCTAAAGTATATTAGTTGCTTGAAGTAGGTAAGTTATGTTCTCTGAATGCAGTAATAAAGGAGTCCTGTAAAACTTTTAGTACTGATTTTTCTTAAGAAATAGCTATCAGGAAACTTCACAAACCATCTTAATGGATTCTTTGTCCTTAAAAGCATATATTTAGGCACCAAATTGATGAATATGACTGCCAAAGGAGCAGAAATGTAAGCACAAGAAAATCGGTGTCGGCCATTTTGGAAAATGGCGTCCGGTTAACTTCGCAAACCATCTTAATCGATTCCTTGTCCTTAAAAACATATATTTAGACACCAAAATGATGGATGTGACTGTCACAGGAGCGGAAATATATGCACAATCAAATGCATATCGGCCATTTTACAAAATGGCGTCTAGAAAACCTGGTCCAGAATATGGTGATGTCTACCCAAGTTTTTTTGACTCTCCTATATGTCCTTTACTCAATTCTGTTGGTTAGACAAATCAGTACTAAAATTTTTGCAGGACTCTTGTCCAGGGACAGGAGTAATGTAGGTAATTATACTACATACATATTATATTATGTGTGTGAGCTTAATGGCTTGTATGTATTTAATGTATTGTAACGAAACTTTATTTAAGAAACCAAGTCGAATATTTATTTATTTACACGCTAATTATTAATCACTTATTTCTAATTACGAATAGGTACTTAGTTGTTAACTTAAGAATTAATCACTTTATTTACACTAGAGGTTCACTAATTATTTTAATCACACTTAATATTTAATCACTAAAAAGTCTAACCTAATCAACGTTTAAGGTAATCACATTTAAACTTCGCGAACGCGTTAAACTGTAGAACTGTGAACTATCAACTATCAACTGCCTCGTAATAATTGAGCGGCATTATTTATACAAGTCCGCATTTGCTCTCGAAAATTCTAGAAGGAACGGTAAGTCATCGCGCGCGGCTTTCTCGAAACTTCCGGCGGATGAGTCATACCCGCCTTAACCAATGCAATCTTTGTAACAGTATTTGATATAAATCGTTCCCTAAATATAGATTGGCTTGTGAATGATTTATATTTAGTGTAAAACTATGTTTTGTTCAGTTATTTGAGAAGTTAGCACAATCTTTGGAGACATGTGATGAAGTTTTTTCTGAAGTCGTTTCACAAGCAAATTATAAGGACCATATGTATTTTTTGCGCGCTTCTCATAAAAATCGCCAAATTTCTTTTCAATCTTTTAAAGAAGATAAAATCGACTTCCGGGGTTGTATCGTTTGTTTCGTTCAACATTGACACGGTTCAACTCCGGAAGTTGATTTTATGTTACTGACGTTGGAAGCCTTCGCTCTTACAATTTTTTAAGCATTCTAATTGATATGGAGCCTACATATCTTCTTTCTTCTGTAACTAAAAACTAAATCATCTTTTCTTCCCTTGTTCAAATATGTATGATGTACATGATAATCAAAAATGACAGTTCAACATTTGAAAATGGCATCTTTTACAATTGGAACATCTTATTTTAAAGTTTTTTTCATTTTTCATGTTTTGAGAAATATCCGTATGACTCTATTGTCTATTAGTCATTACATACCTACTACATTTTTCACTATATTAGTGAAGTTAAGTTTAATAATGTTTTGTCTCAAAAGTGATACGTAATATCAAGGTGGGTTTTTAGGCAACATCAATAAGAGATGTGATTGTATAGTAAAAGTTCAAGTTTTCTTCCCAGCGCATGAGACTAGTAAGTAATGCGATCTTCTCAAGTATCGACACGGTATATACAGTATCTTTTTGAAAAAAGGTGCTATGGTGTGGATGTCCTTCACTGCGGATATTGGAGTGACATGACGGTCTGAAAAGGGGGTAGCAAGGCGTTATTGAATTTAGGATGCTTGATTTGATTTGGAATCCTTGGCTACATTTATCGGTTGGTTTAGGAAATCTAAAACGATGTATAAATTGGATATAACAAGTTGGAAGTAAATATCATCAATATCATGTATTGTATAGTGTTAGTGGTCAGTAAAAATGGAGCGTTTCACACAAAACAATGCAAAAGTTTACGTTATTAACCTCTCACGTTCCTAAATCCAAATAAGCGAGGGATCCATACACAGTTGGGTAACGCTATTTAATGTGAAGAACTCTTCTAGAATTGTTTGTTTTGGATTCGACTTCACAATTGGTTTTGAACATTATACAAAATAACCCACACGTCTTTTAGTAGGCAGTGTGTTTACCGATGTTTTACATCGATTTGGTTATGGTTGAGGGTTGGAGATTAATGTAACAACACAATACTTCGCTAACATTATTGGAAACTGAAATCACTTCGCTTGTTAGTGGCATTTTAATTTTTAAAAGGGGAATTTCCTCCCAAATGTCATTCTATTATTAGAATTTTTGTTCGCGCTTTGATATTGAAATAATTTCATGAATCGTTGTGATTTTCTATGGTTACTTTCAATTGGTTTAATTAGAACTGTAGGTGGCTTTATCTATAAAAATGTTGTTAATGGGCAATCCTTGAATGTATTTATATAATTATTCTCAAACATTGTACCACTAACATACATTCATACAACTAAATGAGTCACATTAGGTCTCAATGAATTAACGACTTGATAGCAGTTGAATAGTGCTTAGCCTTGTGACGTACAGAGGGGGCGACCGGAAGTGCCCTTATTGCTAATTGTGTCATTTGCAAATAATGCATTCTTTTTTTTTAAATTCAGTAGATTATTTCTAGCGAATAGGATATTGGAAATAGGTAAATCTGTAACATACGCTCCTTATGTTCAATTAGAAATATTTGAGTTCCAGTAATTTTTAGAGCACGTATTATGTAATTCCGTATCCAAATTATGCAATTTCGATATTCAATTACGTTTTTATGTACTTATTCGTAAAAAATTGCTAGGGAAGTGGGGATCAATTTGTCGTTTCTCGTTTTGTGACCCAGTTAGGTACGTGATACAAATTAATGTGACTGGTGTAAAATTTATTTATGATATGTATAGGAAAATTTACATCATTGCTTTTCCATTAGCTGAAAAATGTTTGGTATTGAATATTTGTTTTACGTCGTTACCTTGCGAATGTGGATCTAATTTGGGTTGTCCGATGGTATTAAAAATGTTATTGTCTCATTTTTATGTAGTTTTCTAACAAAAAACCCCTCTGCGATTTGATCATCCCAACCAAAAAAGTGTTCGGATTGGTGACTGCCTGTTTGACATTTTATCTCGCATTTTGTACACCTGTTTCCATATTGCAGCAACTTATAAATTCATTCTGATGAAAGCTTGGCTAAAGTTTCCACAAAACAATATTGTGGTTCAACGGAAAGATTTACAAATAGTATCTGAACTTGTTTACAAAGGTCTTGAGTCTTGCTTTGTACACAATGTGCCTATAATCTGGATATAAGCTTTGAAAAATGGAAATATAAGCGAACCACAAACATTTGAGTTTCATTAGAACGAATTTGTGGATGGGGCTGAGAGGGGTAATGTGTTTGTCAATTTACATTTACAATATTTGATTGAGCTTGTGTCAACACCCCATTTTATTCAATCATATGTAGACATTAACGTCAATCATTACTTGTGTTGTGTAATGTAATGTAAAAAATTTACGCAGATTGAGCAAAATCTAAATTTTGACCTATTTTCGTTGTTATTTTGTATGTTTCTCGTTTCGTTTATGCTCATATGCAAATTGTAGCAAGCTTTCCGTACAGGGTCTTCTTTAAGATTGATTATTTCTAGCTTCTTTGTTATAGATTGTTATGAAAAATTTTTTATACCTAAACGTATAAAATTTGCATATTATGAGATTATAGTGTTTGATTCGGGCGCTATATTACTTTGTTTTTTAAAAAAGCTATCCTTTTCATTATAAATTCCGATCCACGTCATTAAAACTATGACGTCATTGTTACATAACGTTGTCCAACATTTTTAATACATTTTAGAACGGAGTAACTATGTAAAACTTCAATTCTCTTCTCAAAAGAGAAGACCTGTTAAACGTAAGTCAAAAATGTAACATTGAGAGTGTAAAACCACCTACAAGAAAATTTTAACGTCTACACAAGAATCAACGGAGCATTTCTATTTTGATGTAAAGAATTAAGCGGAATTACTTGTTATTATTACAATGTAACTATATACTTACGTAGTTGCACAGTGTAAGTCCATATAAAATTAACTATATAGGAACGGTAAGCAAGACGTTTGGTAAAGTTGGGGCAAAGCAAAAACCGTTGCACGTCACGAGTATTATATACATGTCAACAGTGTTGTCATATGGATTAAAACGAAATAGAATAAAATACGAAATGGATGACAATAAATGACAGATGTCCTTGGTTGCAACATTGTAATTTTATTTATGATGCTGCCAACTTGTAGAATTATTTTACCCTAGAATATTACCTTTAATGACAATCCGAAAAATTAGTATTACATTGGTACTGTTTTTACGTCATATGTCACGTGCAACGCTTTTAGGATTGCCGTGACTATACCGTTGTTCGTAGAAGATGCGGATCTGTCAACTTTTACAAGTAAAAAGTAATTCTATCTGTTAGCAGCTGTAAAAAAGGTTAGATGTTTTTCAAAAACAAAGATTTAATAATGCTCAGTATTTTAAATTTTCATTTCTTGCCTATATGTATATTAAGCGAGAGACCTATTTTGAGATTAGTTTCATTAAAACAAACTGCATACGAAGTCGCATAAACAGTTACTTTATTTTCCAACATAATCACCTTCAAGTTCAATACTCTTGGTTCAACGAGAGCCCCCCCCTATCACAAATATGTATTTTTCAAGGGTAAACAGAAACACATTTGAGTAGATCTGGAATACTATAATAGAAGGTGTTTTATATACAGGGTGTAAAATTGGCCGATGCACCATAGGATTTCAATGTAAAAATCTTAATATACCATCAGGTATCTGCTTCTTTAATTATTTTAGACAAAAGGTTCTATTTAACTTTTTTATAGAGATAAAAATTCTGAATCGACTATTGTTTCTTATTTTTATTTTGCATTTTTCAGAAAGCAAATATATAGGCAAATTAAAATTTCCACTTTCTCAAAAAGTTCTCTTGAAATTGTTGACAGGTATTAATTTAATAAAGAAATAAACTTTTACACAATGCAACTAAAATCGTTTACCTAATTAATAATACTAAATAAATAAAATAACTTCATTTACCGAATCTTAATGGTAACTAGTTTATTAAATGCTGATATAAGCCACTTTCCGCCGCTGAACAATATTCTAAACCATGATACAAGATTCTTGTATCATGATGATCCTAACCTTTCATTTTTCATAAAACTCTCGTCATGCTCATTGACAGACAAACAACTATTACTATTATGTAACCATTCCATGGAACCACTATTTTTTGGGCAAAGTATCACTTTTAATTTTCAATTTTTCTTCATGTTATATATTAAGTAAAATAAAAACAAACAACATGTACGGATGTAGATTTTTTTAATCTACAAAAAAGTTAAATAGACTTTTTGTCTAATTAGGGAAGCAGATAATCGAATATTCAAATTTTTACATTGAATGGTGCATCGACCAATTCTACACCCTGTATAACTTCAGCTCAAAGGTGTTCGTTTTTGTTCAGTAAGTTGGTGACTAGACTACAGTGGTTAATTAGTGTAAATACGAGAGCATTAAGCCCATGATAATGACTTTAGTTAATTAAACGTAATCCTTTAGTAAAGGTGATGTCATTTTCGTTACTTAAGTACTTTTTCAAGCGTATTTACCTACCTAATTTACATAGTTACATCGCAACACATAATTAAAGTTTTTTGTATTACAACACTTTAGTCGTGATTGTTACACAAATTAGCTGATTCTTCAACGTAGTAATGTCGATTGACAAGTATTCTACTAAAAGGGAATACGATTTCTTAATTCGCAAGAATAATTGGCCAATTAAGGTTGACGAACTTCCAATTTTTTAAACAATAGTAATGTACTCGTATTTTGATTACGATTGCCTTGTTAGTAAAATATTTGAGTTGGTAGAATGGTCTCGGCATTTTGGACGTGTTCGTCATTGGGCATATTCTAAATAATCTACAACATCTTAAATACCAAGCAATAACATTCATATGTATTTAACGTCAAATAAAACCAGAGAAAAGAGAATCCTAAACAGGAAAATGTTTACCATATTAATATGACAAATGTTGTGACATTGATCAAAGGTCATAATGTTAGAAATTATTTGAAGGTTGTGTCATGAAAGCAACTGCGGATGGATACTATAATATTTATTCAATTGCATTGTGACTATGGCAAAGAACTATGAAATATCACTAAGTATTTACTGAAGCAATTAATCAACGTACGACGATGTGGTTGTTGAACTCAAACAAGCACAAATCTGAAAATTCCAAAAAGCCGTGAAAAAGTCATATGTTCGGACGCGTTTTCACAACAACGCTCTCATCATCTTCGAGCAACTAAGCTGTCCGACATTTTAAATATTCTTGTGGCTTTTGGTATTAGGTTTGTGCTCAAAACAGACATACTAATTCATGTAAGAAAAGTCCGAGAAAGACTAAATTCGTTTTGTTCTACTAAATATTACCCACTTTGTTTTCAAAATGTACTTTAGGTAGGTATGCATTTTGTTCACCATTGTCGCAAAAAAGTGAAAATAATGAAACACCAAAAAGAATCTTTGTTATAAGAGTTATTAAAGTTTTATTTCTTAAATTAAAAAAATAATAGAAGTTTCTTGAAAATTCATGAAACAACGCGTGAGGAAATATGACACCGCATTGTTTCTATTACGTACATGGTTAGAACTTTTATTGTACAAAACTTTTAAGAATTTAAGTTCTAATACTATGAGTTATGCATAAAAGGAAATTATGGAATGCGAGTTTAAATTAACGCGCTTTTCGAATTTAACAGATTATGGTCCCAGAATGTGGCAGTAATTTTAATTCCGTTGGGATGTAATTGTCCCCTCTTTTGTCTGTCTCATGAACTTAAAATCTGATAAAAAATAATGCTAGAAGTTATTTGTGATTAAACTTTTACATCAACCACGACCGGGTAAATAAAATATCACTTAAAATTCGAGCCCACTTTAAATTTGCTGTGATCAGCAAAATGTTAAAGGTTCCTAATTTAAAATGTAACATGGTATACGAAATTTATTTATTCGTTAAACTAATTCTGAAGTTCCGCTTGTATGTTACCCGTATGTATAATTTTATTAATTAAGGTTTAAATTAATTCCTCTATGTTGCTATAATGGCGTACATAATTTAATTTCTTTCGCCTAATATCATTTTATACATATTATACATAAGTATAGTATCCAATTAATGTGCATTATCAAAAAGGGTGTGTCGTTAACTTTCATCGCGTAATTAAAACCTATCCTTTTTATTTCATTAGCCTCTCCATGGAGCGATCTTTCATTTTAATATCATATAGGTACCTATCGAATGAATTTTGAATGACAAAACATCTTTTATCACAAATTTTCACTAGTAGGTATTTTTAATATTTTTACCCTGAAATATACTTCTTATGCCAGCAAATAAAAGTAACATTAATAGACATAAAATTTGTGGAAATACCTAGATTATAGTTCCAAGAAGCCAGACATGACCAATAAAGAGATAATAATGAACTGCGTTCGTTGCGATACAAAATTTGTGTGCAGATGCGTTATCCTTGTAGTCTTTTTTATATGTAAGTACACATAATCCCAAAAAGCAGAATTCAGGAACTTTTCCACCATATTTCTGCACGCAAAACTTTTAATCATAGGAAAATTCAAGCGATTAGCTATTCCAATGACAAAGAAATTAGAGTAATAAAACACTCAATGACTATGTTTTCGCCTCACCTCAGCATCAAAAATATATCCAGAATTCATCCATGATGATAACACGATTCTCAAAATCAGGGTCTTTGTCAAGACGACGGTTTCACTTTGGTCCCTTTTTATCCTCATTCATACATTTGAGAATTCGTGCTGAAGATATTTTTTTTCATGTTCAAATCGAAGAGATTATGACCACATTTTTTCATTTTGAACTGTGCTGGTAAATGAAAAAAATTCTTAGTTTATTGGCCTATGATGTACAATGAAAACAGCCTATGACGTAAAATGAGCGTTGGGTGAAAATGGGTGAAGGAATGCGCAACATACGTTATCGCTTATCAATAATTCAGCTATACGCTATACTATCAATACATTATTGTGATATTGAACTTCAAATAGAAATGGTACAAAACGACTTTGACCAATGACCAGTTTCGCAAGCGATCAAAGTGCACCGATGAGAAGATTAGTGAATAATGTGATCTAATGTCAATAATCTTGAGGGATTGACTAAAATTATAGGAAAAGTTAAGCGAGAATTTCGTTAATTTTTGTAGACTTACGATTGTGACCTTCATATTTATTACTTTTCCGGAAATCGTCTTGGAAACAACATTTTCTTACTTATTTACGCGCAGGAAAATTGAATTTTCCTGATTAGTACTGTAAAGACTTTACAAGACGCAAAACATAGTTTCTAACTATAGTTACCTACCAACAAAATTGACAAACTTATGGAATTTGTAAAGAATTTTTCTTAAATTTGTAAATTTCGTCTTTTTGCGATTTCCGGAAAAATTTAATACAAAACACGTCAGTAAAATCAAAGTGTCTCGTATTTGAATTTAGCGCCTCTTCAGTAATGTGAAGTTTTCCTGACTTTTATGTAAATAACTATTGTAATAAGCACAAATGATCGATCAATCTCAAATCGTACCTAAACATTGTAAATAAACATTTTGGTGGAAAGATTTGTTATTATAATAATAGAACCGAGTGCTGATATTTTTCCACGTTTAACTAACTACTCCAACATCTATTTGGAACATGGATTTGATTGCACCAATTCTGTTATTATTTTATTAACCATATTTCCTTTTCAATCTACGCTGTGAAAAATTTCTTTGACTAGAGCAAAATAATTGCAGTCGGCGTTATCGTTAGACACACTTTCAGGAAGTTCAATAGCAATGTATCTTTAAACAACTGTAAAATGGGATATTAATGTATTGGACTATTAATCGCAAAGGTCAAACTCTTTATCTATATTACAAAAATATATTTTCTTTCACATGATAGGAAGCGTTCGCGTGTGTTAGGGTTAACGTAGTGGAAGATGTGTCTTCAGAACGATCTAGTGATTTTGTGATAAATTTTCTTTTTAAAAAAAAACCATGGAAACCGATTGGTTATTAAAGAGCAATAAGACTGACAAAAAACGTCCTCACATTCGACGTGAACATTATAAAGTAAGTTGAATTCATTATATTTGCGTAATTAAAGATGAAATTAAGAGGATACTGGATTGATTATTACTTTAAACTTAGACACATCATGTCACTGACCCACTTGTTCTGTGTTAACTTCCAACAGTAAATTCGGGAAAGTAGAAATATGTTCATTAGTATGCAGCGGTAATAGTTCGTATATTCTTGTTAGTTTTCCATTTTCAACCGATTATTTTCAGATATATCTGGAAATGAATGACACTTAATTATGCAAATTTTTAAGCAAAACCATCAAGTAATTTCCAATCTTATTATTCATTAATTCAAAGAAAACTCGACTCCTTAATGGTTACAAAAGGAGAGTTCTTAACAAAATTTCGAAGTTTGGCAAATTCCGGCATTAAAAAAGCATAATCATCACGTTTGTTCGATCATTTTTAACACGAGCAAGTTTATCGAGTGTTGATAACAATAATCAAAACTAAAAAATATTCTTGTATTATATAATTGTACGCACGTGAACCTAACCTGTTTAGTAATTTTAAACTTCGTGTAGAGTAGGAAATATTTAGACCGATAGGAAGTTAGCAATAACAATAAAAAAGTGTAGCAATACAATATGCATACTTCAGCATACTATGTGTGAAGTTAGCAATAACTGTTTAGCATTAAATTTAAAAAAAACCTTGTTTTTCACAATAATTCAGAAAGTTTTATTGTGAAATGATAAAGTAAGCATCCTAAACGACAATATAAGACAAAAAATTTTTGTTATATACCGTTACTTTTTTTGTAATTTCACTAAACGCTCTTATATGACGATACGGTGCAGTTCAAAGAATAGTCTCTAAATGGATTATATCTACGGGTTATATGACTTCAGGATAACAAACTTGTCAAATAGGTATAGAGAACCGGCTCTACGCTCTACTTCTTTTTGGTTTATTCATTTGGGGCCGGGACACGAAAAAATTCGTTTTCTGACTTGACTTTTGCGTTCCAAATTTTGTTATTGTGTTTCTAAATTACTCCAATAGTATTGTTTAGTACGCCGTTAATTGTTTATAACAAATGATTGAGAAGTTACGATTTTTTTTAACATAAAATATGAATTTCTCTTGTATGTACACATGAAAGATTAAAAACAAATGTAAGTAGGTGCTCCTTTGTTTTGACTAAATGTGATTTTTCTGTGGGTCAGCAGTGAAAACTATGCTTATAAATCGAGATGTATCACCACATATTATTTTTTTAGGATGAATAGCTGATTTTGTAATTTCGGTTTTTGGGAAATCCCTCATATACATATAAAAATGAATATGAATACAAAACAACTCTGTTTCTAAAGAAACAAAGAGCGCCTTATACCTTGTGAAGAAATTATGGGATATTTATAAATTAGGGGTAGATTTCTTGTCAAATTCCAGAACAGAGCAAATACCCTCTTAGTCAAGTGATCATTAAATAGTTACAACATTTAAATACGCAATACTTGAATTATAGTCTGTACCACTCACTGTACCTATAGTATCCTCGTTCATTCAAGAAAAAGTCTCATTATCGACTTTAGAATACAATAGAGTAATTAAACTAAAATTTACATGATGCTGGCTGACGCCTCTATAAATTTAAAGATAATATGTACAGGGCGGGCGGGAAGTAACTAGGTATTATTAATTGGCTGTTAAAATTTTAATATCAATGGAATAATACTGAAATCAGCATGTACATATAGAACATTAAATAGGATATCGATTTTTCATGCCACGTAGTACGGATGGCGGCCGCGAGAGGACATACACGTAACAATAGCAAAGATGGCCGATCGCCTTACAGTGACAGAACGAGCGCAGATTGCTTCACGCTATGAGGTGTGGAATTCAATCGTTCTTGTGCAGAGATGGTGGCGTACGGTGAAGGGCAGGAATGCCACAATTCGTCCGGAGACAATAAAGAATTGTCACACGAAGCTAATGACCACAGGTTCAGTAAAGGATGCAGCAAAAATAGGTCGTCCATCCACGTCTCGGTCTCTTGAGAATGTAGCGATTGTGCGGAACATGTTCAATCGTAGTCCGGCTAAATCAACACGCCAGGCAGCTCGCGAGAGCGGGCTCACAAGGTACACTGTGCGACAGGTATTGCATAAAGAATTAAAATTTCGAGCATGGAAACCCCATTATGTGCAGCAACTGACACCAGAAGACTGCGATCGCAGAATGGAGTACGGGGAGCTGATGTTGGGTTGGCATGAAGATTGGCCTCAATTGTTCGACAACATCCTCTGGACTGACGAGGCCGTTTTCCATGTGGGAGGTTTCGTCAATCGGCACAATTGCCATTACTGGGCGGCACAGGATCCTGTAGTTACGATGGAGAAGATGCAGTCTCGAGCGAAAGTGACCGTGTGGTGTGGAATAACGGCTACAAATGTCGTCGGTCCATATCTCCTGCGTGACACAATGAACGCAGAACGATACCTTGAAATGCTTCAGGATTACGTTTGGCCCACAGTATCTGAATGGGAAAATACCGACGACATTATCTTCATGCAAGACGGTGCACCACCTCACTTTGCGAATGTCGTCCGTAACTGGTTGGATGAGAAGTTTCCGGGACGTTGGTTGGGGAGAAGGGGACCTCATGAATGGCCTGCAAGAAGTCCAGACCTGACACCCTGTGACTTTTTTTTATGGGGCTGGGCAAAGGACGAGGTGTACCGGACGAAACCTCGCACATTGGACGAATTGGAAGCACGGATTCGGGAAGTTCTTGCCAACATCCCACACGCCTTCCTCCAGAAATCTGTGGATTCCATTCCAGGTCGTTTGAGGTCATTGGTCGACGCCACAGGTGCCTACATCGAATTTTAAGATGGGGATCACATTCCCATATATCTGTGTACATGCTGTAAAAATTTCAAGTAAATAACTCTATAAACATAAAAGATATAAGATCATTTCGATACCTACTTACTTTCCGCCCGCCCTGTATACCTTTAAAAGCTGTTACCGATATGCGTAGCTTTTAGAATGATAATGAAGTTCACATTTTACCTTTTAAAATATTTACGATTTTTTGATGGTCCATATCGCCGACACTACGCCGACAACTGTACAAGGTACACTAAGCCGAACGTGACCACAACGCCGACTATTAGAAAAAAATTTTCATAGGGACACTACGCCGACAGTGCCCACATCGCCGACGGACACTACGCCGACTATGCCCACATCGCCCGATCGCCGACAATTTTAATTGTAGAGTCGATTTCGAGTAGCATGATAAAGAATAATTAACTATCAAATTAGGACACTAATGCTTGTTGATTTGATAAGTTTAGAAATTCGTAAATCTCTTTACAACGGAATGATGTACATATTTTTAGATTTTTTAGATTTGAAATAAAATGGTTGGATATGGTTCGAAGGTTAAAACATTACCTACGTAATATCGTGATTTTTAACCTTATGACATGAGTTATAAGTTATAACATAAGTAGGTATAGTCTATAATACCACTTTATAGCTTTCATTCAAAGTAAAACCATAATGGTCATACTCATATGTACAATGCAAAGTAATCAGCGAAATTCTGATATACTGGGCTTTATTGTATGTATGTAGAATAGGTATTTTCGTTACTTACATAATGCTTGTAAGGTTTCTTGATTTTCCTACATAATGGCAAATTAATGTTTCTTTTTTAAAATTGAATTGTCACGTGTCGTGTCGGCGTTATGGGCCGTAGTGTCATATCTCCATTCATTTGACAGTCATATTAAGCTCATAAGGTATTTTTTGCCTTAAAGGCTTTACCTTAAACGTTATTTATTAATGATTTTGTGTCAGGATTTTTTGATTCTAATTTTTCCAATTCTAGGTAAGACTTAAATCTTGCAAATTTCTATTTAGCATTTGAAAAACAAATTTAAGGTGGAATAGGAACCAACTAGCACCTTGAACTTTCATTTACATATTAATTCATCTTATTCTACGAACAGGAATGTTTTTTTGCAATTTGTTTTTCAACACATGGCACCAATTTTCGGGAAATTCCTGGTATCACGCAGAAATCATGTGTTTTGTGTAGTGGACGTGTTTTTTACTTAAGACAATCATTGTTTTTGCTAATGATTAATTAACAGACAACTAAAATATAATATAAGCGTTTATCTTACCAAATGGAAGACCTTTTCAAATTGCCTGTTACCGTTGAGTGAATTTTCAATGCCGTCACTGATGCATTATCTGATCGACACTGATCGACACAACTGACAAAATTCTAGTTATTTTCTCGTTACGTCGATATTTTTTAGATAGCCGTTTGTACAATGCGTAAAATCTTGCTTATGGTGACCGACGACAATTGGAAATAATAAAGGTAACAAATTGGGATTTAGTGGCTACATATTTATTTTTTTTTCGTAATCTTTAAACCGCGAAAGCATGTTCTGTATTTATCATCGAAGGATCGAAGCAACGTTTACGGTGATCAGTAGTTAATATAGTGCGTAATTTAATTTTTTGGTGTGGCGAACTTCTATTTACAAATGCAGATTCTTGATTTGCAAAATACATGTACAGGGTACAGCCTTTGACAAAAGAGAACAAAACCTGGCCTGGATTGTGAACCTCGCTAGCGCATAATTATAAGACTGAGCGAATTCCCCGAAAAACGCGGTCATCAAGTTCTTAGGCAATGTTCAAATTCGGTTTTTTTTTTAAATTGCGAATTCAATTTCTTAATGTTGATTTTTGATTCCGTTTTTTACAGCTTATTAAGTTTATTCTAAAATATGTATTTAAAAGTATGAAATTTTACACAATTTCTTGTATGGTAAATACTAATGAATTATTCAACTGTTTCATATTAAACTTTGCAGCTATTTTTTCCCTGAATTGTGTACATAGAGATGTGTCTTGGTGTTGTGCCCTTGTCTATCGGACCAGCTGTAATCTCTTGACTGATGTAATTAGTGAAACAGCCTTAGGCTAATTGGAGTAATACAATCAAGTAATTTCACTAATTTTTACTTAACCGTGCATATACACACGTGTATCTGTATATACATAGGGAATAGTAGATTATTTTATGTGGAGGAGAAGTACTACTTTTCATGACGCGGCTGTGTTTAGCCGCCTCGAAGGCAAGCCATGACAAGTAACTTCTCCTCCAAATAAAGTATGCCGTTTTTCTTCAAACTTCCGCAAATTAACGCAAAATATTTATGTATTTTTAACGATAGGTTTGCAAGGGACATTATTAGCGTTCGTTGAATTAAACACCATTGTCACGTAGGTATTTGTTTTCTTGAATACGTAGGTAGGTGCTGTTTCCTTGGTAACGCAGTAAATAACCTTATTATTGAGTGAGAATTACATTATTGTCTCCATAACAATACTTTTCCCTCCGGCGCGACAGGAAAAGAAAAAGTCATATCTGCTCTAAGGCGCCTACTATTCAAACAAATAATGACCTAATATCTTGACGTTTGAAGAAAAAGTAATATAATCGAAAAAAATCGAACTCCGGATTTTGATTAATCTCAACGTTTTGAGTCCTCCTGAGTCCAAAACCACCATCTTTGAAAAACGTTTGTCTGTGGGTGCATACGTTATGGCTGTGGGGCCTAAACTGCTAGGCCGATTTTAATGAAATTTAAAACTAAGCCCTATAAAAAAACTTCATCGGTAAAACAAGCTTCTCATCAAAATCGGCCCAAAGGGGCCCAAACTAGGGGGGTTATTTTGCGAGCAAACATTCAAATTTTAACCCAAACTAATTTTCCTTGGTGAAAAGTTAGTAGACATGGTTACAAGTAAAACGCCGTTTTTCGTTTGTTGCTAAATTCAAAATGGCGGCCAATATAGCAATTCAAGTTTTTAGTTTTTAGGGTGCTAGCTCAAGAACCGCTTAACCTAATTAAAATTTGAACATTGAAAATGGTAACCAAAAGATGGCCAGAACAAAAATTTAACGTGGTCAATTTATTGGTGCCCAAAATTGGACAACAATTAATAATCGATTTTCTCACAATCTGCTCCAAATATTTTTTTATTTTTTGAAATGTTATACATACCTAAATAGTTGATGAACTATTGACACTACATTTATTTCCTTTTATTTCCTATACCTAGGGCTAGGGGACGAATTTTTGAAGTTGAAAATTTTAAAAATTCGTAACAACAAAATTGAGTAAGTTTGATGATTTTGGATCGTTTGAATTCCTACTCCTCTTTGTCTCATTCACCAAATTGCCATTTGTGTACAAAAAGTTTTTGCGATTAACTTTAACAAATTTTTATAAATGAAAACAGAATTTTGTATCCATCTCTCCGTCAGAATCCATTTCTTCGACTTCAGGGAATTTTCCTACAGAGATAAATGTACAATTGGCACTTGTTTAATTGTTTAAACAGCACGTGTCTCATGAATTAAACACCATTCAGAAAGCAATTTAAGTATACCATAAACGGTTGCAGATTACGCAATAGTCTATTCCATCTTAAATGTTCTCTATTGTATTAAACGCCCCTAACTGTAAGACAAGGTAAAACGTATATGGTAACCTATTTCTTCCTTATTACGCATACCTACCATTCATTGATTCCACGTTGAATGGGTAGGTATGCGTAATAAGAAAGAAAAGGGTACCATAGATGTTTTACTTTGTCTTAACTTTAGGAGCGTCTAATCCAATAGAGGAAATTTAAGATGGATTTCTTGCTGCCGATGCTGTTACAAAATGTGCAAAAAAAACATTCTATACAACTTATTCCTAGTACAACAGTAAAAAGATAAGGATTGCGGAATCCATGTGGACTATTGGAATTCATTTCACGTGGAGTGGAGTACGCTAAAATAAAAATCCAGGGGTGCCAGAAAGGAGGCGCAGCTGTAGGCAAGCGTTATCCAATCACTCTAGATTCTATTAAGTGTTCGACGTGTTCGACAATATGCAGCATAGCTTGTTAAACACTGCAATGACGTAACATTTCTGATGGAAAATTGTTATAGGGCACTTACTTTATTTTCATAGTTTCACTGAAGGATGTTTTGTCATTTTCTTCCTGGTTTTTTAACATTTTGCATTTATTGCTAGTTGTTTTTCTGAAACCGGTGCTGTAAAAGATGGTAACATATGATAAATGAAATAAAACATTAGGCTAAGGTAAAACACATACACTGTACACTTATGTAATTAAAATTGATTAACATAAACAGTTTATTAGAGGCGCGTGCATTCTGTTTCTTTTTGTTATATACCAGTTCTCCTTCGTAGTCAATTGCTGATTTATTATTACGAATTTTCAACCAAATAACAGTTTACTATAGGAGACTATTTAAGGTTAAATTTTTATTAAAAACGCTAAATTCGCAAAAGTGCGAGTAGTTCTGAATTTTTGGTATGTTGATTGGGGTAGTTCTCCTCGGCATAAAATAATCTACTATTACTTCATTACAATACATAATTCTATGCTTTTCCCTTGGATACCATGCAAAAATATAGGAATTAAAATAGTTTTTGTTCGTTGTATGAAAACTGCAGTTTTGCCTCCCTTTGGTTATTCCGTGATTGTGATAGAACTATCACGGCTACAGATCTCATTTCGTGTTTAAATGAAAGCTAATTAAATTTTCTGCAAATTTATTTCACATGCATTTTCTCGTAGGATGAGTCATTTCCGAAGTCATTTCGCCAATATATGACACTAAACAAGGGCATAAGTTATCAATTGCGCTTTTTGAAAAAAAAACGGGCCAAATTCAAAGTGCCATATCTCCGGGCCTATTCAACTTACAGAGCGGCAATTACGCTTATATTGTTGCTAACTTAATGTACTTTAAAAATTGTGCGAGTGTTGATTGTCGAAGATCGCATAGGTACTTTAGGAGTTACAGGGCGAAAACTGTAAAAGTTGCAAACTTGGGTATACACTACACTAGCTGACTCGAATAGGTAACATACCAAAAATTCAGAACTACTCGCACTTTTGCGAATTTAGCCTTTTTTCTGTTGATTTTGACCGGCCTATAAATGTATCACATCAGTCCTCACAATGTTAGATGAACCGACACATTGTAACTAAAGATTATAAGGTAGATATAATAGCCAATTAATTATAGCAGTTGTCATAATGATTTACATATAACAAATTATTGACATTCATTTTGATTAGATTAAAACCACACAAGCGGAATTTATGTTGTTTATAGCCATTGACATCGAGATCGCAAAGGTCACAAAATAACATCACACGACGTTACTGGATACTTTACCACATCTCTATCAACGAATAAAAACTCTTCGGGACAGTTATAGCTTTATACCCGTACTAAAAACGATACGGAAAGAAGCTCTGATTCCGTACTGTTACAGGGATATAATTTTTTTTAAGTTTGCAACACTAACTATCAACCTAACCATTATTATTTTTTGATGACAAGACTATTTTACTTTGCATTACAGTTAATTTGGATATTTAAACGTTAAAATTGGAACAAAGTTAAAGAACTTTATAGGTAAATATCTGTTGAATTCAGAAACTAACAACAAATGACTACAACTTGAAATTTTAAATTTGAATTGTCAAATGTCAGAATTGCCAATATAATTTAAAAAGAAACATCACACAAAAATTCATTATCTTTAATTATTAATAAAACTTTTAGAGTAAATTCATGCGAAATAGAAAAAATATGTAGTATGAAAAACACGTGTCACAATTACATTTTGCCGCACTCATCCCTTTGCCTAGTCTTCGTGCGACAAAAAGTCTCATTGTGACACTTGTTTTTCAATATGCTACCAGCGCTAGGTCATCTTCTCAACTCTTAGTCTAAAAACATATTTGGTCAACTTTCGAAATAAGTGTACCTAACAGTTTAGCTGGGCACTATTAGGAAAGATCACATTTCTTTGTTTACAATAATGAATAAAATTTGATGACTTATGAGTTATGAGATACAGTACATGCTATTTCTGTTAATTTTTAGTATTAAAATTGATTAGACAGAAAAGCACAATATTGTTTTTATCAGTTTTGACGTCATTTTTTATTGCCGTTTTTTCCTTTGGCAATCATTGAGTTATTATCAATCACTGTTTATTTGTAATTGTTTGTGTTTAATTTTTCGTATTTTAAAGAAGATGCGACTTTATTTCTTTTTCGATTTAAAGGTCGAAATGTTATCAAGTATGTAGTTGTTTTGGACTTTAATCAAGCGCCATGTTTTACTACTTCGCTTCATTGTATTGTTTCTTAATACGCTTTCCTTATTATTTATTTCTTGCTTGCAACACTTTTTCCCGTTTAGTTCTCTGTTCTCCACCGGTAGTGCAATTAAAGTTACATTTTTGAATTTTTCTGAATCACTAAAATGAACGCTTAGTAATACCGTAGACGAGACAAAATAGTACGTTAAAACATTTCCGTTTCTATTTACACTAATTTGTGAGTATCAAACGCGTCCTGCCAAATTATTCAAATGTTAAATTCTCATGGGCGAGATGTCGTTATCGCAATTGACGCATAATAGCGCAGCACTCTGAAATAATTGAAATAATTATTGTAACTGCTGTACTAACACGAGATGATCTGCAAAGTTTCCTTTAGTATCAAGTCCGCGGGTGTTACGTGAGGTAGTGATAAGGATTGTGGTCCAGATAGTTTTATTTCAGACTTGCGAGGGTTTCTTGACGGATTTTGTTGCAAAATGTCAGACGACGAAGTAAGTGATAAGAGTTTTGCAATATTTATTTGCTCCATCGTGTGTAGTTAGGGGTTTGTCGAAATATTTACAGGAATAACCTTAATTTATTATTTAAGAAGTCTGATACGTAATGTACCTCTTAATTTAAATTAATCCCATAATGGAAAAACCTTCCGCTTTCGAATGGTGTCAAATTTGAAGTAGTGACCTTGTTTGTCAAATAGATTACCTACGCAATCGTCTCATGAAGGGGACGACTGAATACAGCATTTATTAATGTAAATGAAGTGGTCGTTTCGATTTTTTTGTGTATAAATATAGCCGTGTGCGTGCACGATATCAGTATTGATATGGCCTTTTGTCATAAATAAATGAAATTTTTATTATTTATTTATTGGTGCATAATTAAATGCATTTTGGTGCACCCGAACAATAAAGTCGGTTTCTTGAAAGTTGGAAAAGTTTGAAGTTGCAATTTAGAAATCCTGGTTCTCATTTAGAAGAAATAAAACATCAGAGTATGCAAGATTTTTTGTGAACGTGTTTCATTTTTCTCAAATATTTTTTATTCTGATTGTTGGAATACGAACATTTTTTTCCATCTAAAATTCTGAAGCTGAAAAGGTATTTGTCAATATTATGTGGTTGAATAGGAAATCAATACGCATACATAAAACACAATGGAATTTGCTTTGAAACTTGGTGTTTTATACAGGGTAACTTGGCAAACCTGAAAATGTCTTATATTTATTATTTAGGCGAACATGTTTTAGAAATCTTTTCATACATTACACGACTTTAAGTGCATAATTTATAATTTATATTATGCTGCAAGAAGTTGAATTTTATTTGCTTACGTAAAGGATTTTTGTTTATCAGAATCAAAATCAAACAGTCCACTCGTCATTCGGATGATTAAAACGTTATAAGTTGAATCACTTCTGTTATTCTGTTTATAGAAATTTGTCTGCTTTTCGACACACGTCTAATTAATTATAATAAATATTACTTTTCTGTCAGAAACCAATCTTGTTAATAAATTTCCATTGGAAAATCGTAATTTATTTTCTAATAAAGTCGGTTTGACGTTTTTTTCTTTCAATTCTTCTGAAATATCTGGTTTTCGTATTTAAAGTGCATGGAATTTGTCTTGATAGAAGACATTTCCAAGACAAGAATATTTCTTCGAAATTAATACAACCATAGTGTAAAGTATATTATTTTACACTATGATACAACAAAATGAAAAGCCACTTTTGTAGGTAGTATAATTATATTAATATTAAATCTTGAAAGTATGGAACGCCGTTGTACTTTTTATTGCCAGTTTTTATACTCAATGTATAAAATAACTTCTTTCTTAAGTTTACGATTTTAGTTACAATTTTAATGTTTGTTTAATAAACTTCAAGTATTTATACTGATAGTTGATTTAAAATGTTACATGAATAAAAATGTACATTGAAAATAAAAGAAGTAACTTTATAATTTCTTAAATTTTAATGAATAAGTTTAAATGTTAGGATATTTTTAAGCAACTAACATTTTAAATGGTAGAATTAAAATGTTTGTTGATAATTTTAATTGGTCGCTTCGATCGGTGGTGTTATTTTGAACTATAATTTACATGTGTTTCCTTATACTGGTGCAGTTTCAATAACTGCCACCGATCGAAGCGACCAATTAAAATTATCAACAAACATTTTAATTCTACCATTTAAAATGTTAGTTGCTTAAAAATATCCTAACATTTAAACTTATTCATTAAAATTTAAGAAATTATAAAGTTACTTCTTTTATTTTCAATGTACATTTTTATTCAAGTAACATTTTAAATCATCTATCGGCATAAATACTTGAAGTTTTTTAAACAATCACAAAAATTGTAGTAAAAATTAATAATATACATTTAAATTCATTCTATTAAATATTTGCTTGCCCTTAGTATTAAATATTAAATTTTGTTTATCGCATTTCAAGCAAACTTTAATTTTCATTAAGTATATTTTTATGACTCTCCATTTATTTTAGTATATTAAAAGTGTTTGTTTAAAAAACTCCACACATTTAAATTGTTAGATGAAAATGAGTTTCTTGATTTAATATATTTCACACAAAAATTTGTAACACTCGGTTTAAAACCTTTCATTTAAATTGAGAAGCAAAATATATGAACAAACGTTGGAATTCGTGTAACATTTGTTTTGTATTTAACAAACAAAAAATAGCAACTAATTTAAATGAAAGAATTAAAATGTATGTCGAATTTAAGTGTTACATGAATTAAAATGTTGGTTAATAGTATTTGTTCTTTAATTTCAAATAAAGAATTAAAATTATCAACAATCATATTAATTCTGAATTAAAATGTTTGTTGATAATTTTAATTGGTCGCTTCGATAGGTGGCAGTTATTGAAACTACACCAGTATAAGGAAACACATGTAAACTATAGTTCAAAATAACACCACCGATCGATGCGCCCAATTAAAATTATCAACAAACATTTTAATTCAGAATTAATATGATTGTTGATAATTTTAATTCTTTATTTGAAATTAAAGAACAAATATTATCAACAAACATTTTAATTCATGTAACACTTTAATTCGACATACATTTTAATTCTTTCATTTAATTTAGTTGCTATTTTTTGTTTGTTAAATAAAAATGTTACACGAATTCGAATGTTTGTTCATATATTTTGCTTCTCAATTTAAATGAAAGGTTTTAAAACGAGTGTTACAAATTTTTGTGTGAAATATATTAAATCAAGAAACTCATTTTCATCTAACAATTTAAATGTGTGGAGTTTTTTTGACAAACATTTTTAATATACTAAAATAAATAGAGAGTCATACGAATTTAGATAATAAAAATTGAAGTTTGTTTAAATGGGACGAAATTAATTTTAATAATAAAAAGTAAAACGGCGTTCCATAAGAAAGTTAAATCGTTAAATGAGATATCCATACTAAACTGTTCAGTTCATGATCATAAATCATAATCATTTCTAATTAATTTCAGTTAATATCGCTTTCAAATTATTGTAACCTACAAAATTAAAGTTGTCCGTTTTTCAACTTCACTCGCTGCATTATACAAACTTCTCTTCAATTCACTTTAAAATAAGGTAATAATAATAATAATAATGTTTATTTCACCCAGTGGCGTATTTAACGGGTGTGCGAGTCGTGCGCCGCACGACTAGGCCCTCTAAAAAATAACATTAATGATAATAAATTATACATAATATGTAAGAGACATTAAATTTTGTGTTTTTTCCATAATATAATAACTAGACCTTTTTTTACCACCTATATAATGTGGCCCTCCCTACTTTTGCACGACCAGGCCCTGGACCTTAAATACGCCACTGATTTCACCATTTCAAACTATATTTGTTTGGCAGCGTCAATACAAAAGAAACAAATATTAACGAAACACTTTGCACAATACATGTACCTAAGTATAACTCTATATGTGTATAAATAAAAGCTACAAACTAACACAAACATTGCACATGTATACCCTTTGGTTTACCCGAATTGAGGTAATACCAGATTTTTGGAACCGTACACGGAGGAGCGCGCATATATTCTTCCGTATTATAAAAACAATTTTCCAGTAAGTAATTTTTTACAACTAGTTTCAACTTTGCAACCGGTAAGTAAACCTTTTACCGCACCACTTAGTTTCTTATAGAGATTTAGATTTTTGTAATTTGTCTCCATTTTGATTCTATAATAGACATATTAAAGAGCGCGCCCTCATCATCTCCGATGTCATTATGACCATTAATTCACGGTACATGTTACAAACATTTTTAGGTTTGCAATGCTCTTGATGCGGAATTATCTTGTTACTCACTTATCACTCACTAAAGAGAGTGTTAGTTATCATTGTTATCAATATTTGTGTAACAGAGTATTATGTAAAATTGTAAAGTGTACCATTACTGTACTATAAACTTGTAATCAAAGTAAAAGGATACAACTATCCTTTGTGTTCATTGTTGCCATTCTCGCTGCCGGTTAGCGTGTTGCGCCAAATTTTTTACGCTACCTTCATTTTTCATACTTGATTTTTGCTGCATCCGGTATTAAAACCCGAAAACCTTTAAATTTTCGTTTTGGTATTACTATATACCTACTTAATAAATGCGAAGTATACTTATTGTGGGGTTTGAGAGCAGATAAATCAGACTTAAATTTTATTAGTTGCTTTGAGATGAGTATATGAAGCACCGTCAATGTAGAAAATCGATTTATGGGAAATTGGCGAATGGCAATTAAGATTCAGGAACAACCTGGAAATGCTTATTTGATTACACTGAAGCGCGCAGTAATTTTGTAGTTTCTAATTTCCATTTTCAGTTTTTGGTTATATAATATGTAAATGAACCTATTAAGATGGAGATGGGGAAATGAGAAAGCAAATCTTTAGGGAAATAAAATGTCAAATGTAATAAATAATCCACAAACAAGTATCGTTAAAGCAACATGCTATTCAATTTGAAAAATCAGATATTTTTTGGGTAGCTCTTACCCTATTTGCATGTTAACTGCTCGTCCCTATGTTTGCGTTAATGGATAAATTATTGTGCTATTATTTACCTTTTTACTAAAGTAAGTAATGTACGTTAGGGTAAACGTTTTAGAGAATTTGGGTGTATCCTAGTGATAATGTAGTATAATAGAGTAGGTGTGTAGTGAAACTATAATGCACGCACATTATTTACTGAAAATTCAATTCTAGCAATGTTATATTTGTTGTTTATGTATAATATGTACCTACCTACTGTGTGTCGGATAGAGAAAATATTTATTAAACTTGTATTAACCTAGAAAATAAGATTTCCATATGTGTACATATTTTTGATAAATGTCAATATTTATTTGAGTTATAAATAGTTTGTACATATAGAAAAATGTTAGCTCGTGGCTGGGATTCGAACCAAGGTAGGTCCTTTATGTACTAAAGTACGGTATTGCTTACAGGCTTACACCAACTGGGCTATCACAAGCTTCCACATCAAGTGAGCCTCCTGATTTTGAATTGAAATTGAATTGAAACAGTTTATACATATAGAAAAATATTTTTGAATTACATCGTTTGTGGTATTTTTGTTCACACTAGACCATGTAGAGCTTTTGCCTCTCTTACTGCGTATTATTTTTGCATGTAGGTATGTACCTAACTTATCTATACTTGTTTCAAGATATTTGAAGTTTACGCAGTTAACATTTTCTGTGCAAGCGTCTTACTACTTGTATCTATATGTTTAAGCTACTGTGAGAGAAGGACTAGTAACAGTAGATTAGGATGATGATATTCTACACAGAACTTCTACACACTACATTGACCATTGTTTTGCATTTCTGCGTACCGCTATTACACCATATTTGTTTGTGAGCAACTAAATGCTCTTATCAGTTTGTTTACTCTTACAAACACAAAAAAGGTTTCATCGTGATGCTTCAATGTGATCTATACAATAGAGGTGTAGAACTACATTAAAAGAAATAAAAATTGGATGATTCTGCCTTTAGTGGAAAAAGGAAAATATAAAGAATAGACGAAGAAAGTTAGTCCTATAAGACAATCAGTTAAGCATATGAAGAAAGTTTTATCTAAATACACAAAATCTGATAACTGCCAAAAACTCTTCATTATTACAAAATATGACAGATGTTAATAGGCTAATATTTCTGAGAAAAAATAGAAAATAATGTTGACATTTTGGTTTAAATAAAATAAGCTATACATGTACAAAATACCTGTACATTAAATACAATTTGAAGTTCTTGACCCAGTTTGGAATTACTTTACATAGTGCATTTTGTTGAATGATCAGTAAAGAGAGCTTGTTCATTTACTGATTGTAATATTGTATTAGATTTTGTAAGATGTAGCTTGTACCTTTGTAGTGTAATTTTTTAAATGGTTAACCATTCTGAACTTGAAATTTCATTGCCATTTAGGTGCATGTTAGTAATTTGAAAACAATTGTTGAAAGTTATCATATAGGTAGATACATTCCCCATAAATGCTTTCATGGTCTGTGAGTTAACTATACCTATAGTATTTTAGTTAATCATATTATTCAGATTTGCATACATAATTTATTTTTTCCCTTTGAGGTGGTCGGTCTCGGTGTTCATTCAAAATTATATGTATCATAATTTATATTTTCGTATACGTAGGTAGGTTGATACAATGATACAAAGACGTATATACAGGCGTAGTCACATAAGAAGGCGAGAACCGGCGCAACCCGATTCATGACTCCGAAAGCCGAATACTGTAAAAATACAAGTCAGTTGCGTACCATAATAAATGCATTCACACAAGTGCATTTTTTTCAATAACTTATTCGAATTTCATTATATATGACGAAAGTATGTAATTATCCAGTAATTATAATTCAATAACTTAAATTAATGTTCATATTTAGTGATGAATAAACATATCTACAACAACAAAATGAAACGACACTGACTTATAGCTAAGCGAAATTTTACAAGCAGCGTAAATTCGTCGTTTGCGCATTGCCGCGCTCGCCTTCTTATGTGACTACGCCTGTAGCTTTACTTCCAATGACATACCTAAGTATTGGACCCCTGAACACTACGTCACTGCTTCATGTTGTTTGGTGCCAATTGGTATACATGTTATCAGTCCCCTCTCTTTTCTAGTCTTAGGTATTCACTGTATGTATGCACAAACGAAGAGGGAAATTTGCAATGAATTCAATAACAATATAATATGATTTATAGCTGTACATTTCGCACATATTGATGATAATAATGATCAGCGCTTGGCGCTTTATTTAATTTAAAGCAATTTAAACATTACATATTTCAGAATTATGTGAGTTTGAGATAATACTGTTTACAAAGTAAGTAGAGAGGCGCTACATTACACTTTGATGGAAAGGCAACCTTCAAGTAATTTACCTTTATTTTATAATGGACGGAGATTATCCATCAAATCTACTTTTAGATCTACAAACATTGTTTAATTAGTTTGCGCTAGTACTTATTTGATTTCTTTTCCATACATTTCCTTATGCCTCTTGACCACGCCTTTACAAACACTTCGGAAAAAATTTACTTAAATTTATTTCGTGCAACCAAAATGCTTAAATCGATCTAATAATGTACGGATGAAATACCATATTTTCTCTTCAAATCGCGCTGGAAACGTCATATTAGGAAGTAAAACAAAATATGTAATTTATAATGCAACATAATATCCTATAGCTATGATGAAATTGTAGTTGCGTAACGTAGACTTTGATAAACGCAAAAAGGGTGTTTCGCAAGTAATCTTACCGCAAATCTTAAAATTCTCCTAATCTTTAGTATAAATAGGTATATGGAAAATTGTAATTTGTCTCCATATTTTTAAACCTCCGTACATTTCATTTTTAACTTTTGATTTATCATACGCGAAAATGTAATCTATCTCAGTGATTTTGATTATTGTGACCTCGCCTAAGAAGGCGCCGAGTTTGAAAATTGCATCGGACTATTCCACTTATCCGACATGCAAAATTGGGTTATAATATCATCCTCTCCAGACAGTGAGATTATTCGACTAAATAATTTAAAGTAAAAATTAGATTTGCCCTCGTAATCATTGTTTTTAATTGGTAGTGGGGCAATATTAAATTTTAGTTTTCCAGTTTCTACGGAAACGGCACCTATCTCTTTTCTCCTTCACACTCTTCGTCTCGTTGTTGCGAGGCGTTACTTCTTCTTCTGTGACCTCGTTGAATTTGATCAATACAGACGAACATCCCCCTAAAACTCAATAGACTTGTTCGTCATTGGTTCCCCTCCAGAACGAATTAGCTCCAGACTCATTTTATTTCTATCTTTTGGTGAAATTGTAACTGTTACTCGTTACTATTGCGTTGTGCATAAAATGCGTTTTTCAGTTATTGTAACTATAACGGCATATTCCAATATTTCACCGCCTGTGATGAGAGAAAAAAAGAGAAATCACATTATGTATTTGCAATTTTTAGCAAGAGATTTGGGAGTGGCGCTTGGTGTTAACGTGACCCAATTTATTGTATTAGCTTTTTGATGAAATAGAGAAGATTAGGGTCTTTTATGCGTTGAAACCTTTAATTGCATACTTTGGTTTATAATTGCCATTTGAAAGGGTTTCCACTAAAAGTTGCCTAAGTGCTTTCATTTATTTTTGATTTTTTAAACGAGATTCACCGAAACTTTTGAAATGTCAGTTTTCCTTTTGATCTTAAATAAAAGTATTAAATTCGCGAATTTGAGTGGTATACTTACTAAGAAGTTGTTATTTCAAATTTCGAACAAAGGAATAATTTAAAGCTTTTCGTTTGTTTGGCTATAATTTTATGTTATCCGATTACTATAGGGCATAGGCGTTTATAAGTTTTATGATGAAAACATTTCATTGTATTGAATATTGTGATTCAAATGTGGAACGTTTGGCCTAATTACGTATCAGGGTTCATTATTCTGCCGATGTCAATTGTATTTATTTCACTGATAAATTCGCTTAGATGTGAGGAACTAAACTGGGTTAGTATAAAGTCTCGTTGCTGTGTAAGTCATAGATAAGAAGTTCTCGTCTGCCCTTTCATGTTATTCGTAGCAAACCATTAATGAGACTCAAGCTACATGTAGTGTTTAGAATTATTATGTAAATTACCCTTTACTTTGATGCACGTCACACATGTTTTATGCATGAATGTAGGTGGCCATTCTTACAATTACCTACGATAAATGTTGTCTCCAGCAGATATACAAAATCGATGTTTATCCTGATAATAATGGCAAATAGTAAATTATACGTGAGCCTAAGAGATTTGAAATAGTAATGCTAGCGATAAAAATCAAAGAATAACGGATCATTCACAAGGCATTACAAAATAACGATTATTTTACTTTTTCTAAAAAGATTAAATGATCAAATTATTTATTCAGTTGTTCGTGAAATAAATTTGTATAGTTTGTCTTATCGCTTAGTCAGTTCTCATGGCTTCCATACAATCATACTATAAACTTTGAAACGAAATTGTGTTTTAAAAGTTTCGAACATTTCGCATTGGTTCCGTTTACCGGTTTACACCTTATAATAATTACATTTCCGCCTTTTTCCAACTGGAAATTACCACTCAATTTTTTGGCCTGTAATTTTTGTAAGTAAATAGGCAGAATTTGTACAGCTCATTTTGCACTGTTAATTTGGCGAAATTGTATCGATTTAAAGCTAAATAATTTCAAGCTTGTTAATTTGATTGAAGTGGAAATAGAGAGACCCATTAATGTTTTCCTTAATAACATTGCAAATGCGCGTAAGTTGACCATTAACTCCTGTTTTCAAAATGCCAAAGCCAGTCAATGGCCTATTAATCATTATCTTAATAGCAAGTGATATGCAATTTTTAATCGAAACCAAGTGCCACCTCATCATTTAAGTTCGTAACACGTGTTTAAGTATTTGTTTCATTTTTTTTTTACGATTTTCCAAAATTCATCTGAAACGTCACGTATACTTTGCAATTGATCTAACGTTTAACATGTAATTCAGCATTGGCTGTTTTAAACGCTATATGTAATAATTTTTACTTTCATTACCATAGAATGATCCGATTTAGGTCAAATGTGCGCGTTTTGTTCGATAAGTTGTTGCCATTTTGAAGGTACATAATTCAATTAAGCCTCTCCCATACAAGAGTCCTTAACCCTATTAGCAAAAAACTGAAACAATCTACATATTTTCACACATCTCTCTTGAGGCGAATTTTTCACCAGAAAAATCGTTCACAATGGAACAGGAACAGGTGGTATTCATTTGGTGCCAGATCCGGACTATAAGGTGGATGCATAAGAACCTCCCAACCAAACTCGCGGAGCTTCTGGCGAGTCACTGTCGACCTGACGTTGTTCTGATGGAACACATTCCTCTCCTATTGGTCAAAGCGGGTCGCTTCGGGCCGATTGCTTCCTTAAGACCGTCCAATTGTTGACAGTACAGTTCCGCGTTAAGAGTTTCGCCGTAGGAGAGCAGCTCATAGTACATGATTCCCTGCCAATCCCTGCCACCGATTGCGCTGGCTCATCGCGATTCGACAACGACCGTTTTCGCTTGACGTTGCCGTAAGTGATACAGTTTTCATCACCAGTCACCATCCTCTTCAGAAATTGGTCGATTTTGTTACGATTCAGCATAGATTCGCAGGTGATAATTCGGTCTAAGAGGTTTTTTTTGCGGCGTTACGTCAACTGCCCCCCCCCCCCCCCCCCCCCCTAAATGACGCCCCTGCTTCTTCCTGACTTAAAGTAGTTAAACTTATTTTCGTTGGGTTTCACCACCACAACCAATACGTAAAATAATGATATCCCGTCCCACCCTTTGTCCCCTATGCATTTTAATGGAAGAAATCTCAAATGTTGGCTGTTGCATATGATGAGTTGATGATTGACTGAAAAAAGTACCTATCATTTTTTAGGTTAATACTATGATGTATCTACTTTTTAAGTGAGTTTGCATCCATACTTTTATTAGAATTATGGGCCCCACAGGAGAAATTTTCGGGATCACTAGATACGGAATTTTTCTGATAAGAAATTAAATTGTTCGAAAAAATTTCTCTTTAGAGACCAATATTTTTTTCATTTCCTTATCTATCCCTATAGGCAAGAAACTATTCTTCTATATACTTACACATTTCTAAATGGTTTGGAAAAAGGTTAGACAAATTGTCGAATTCATCATTCATTATTTACTTTTGCGTTACAGTAAAATTGAATTCTCCTACGTGGCACTTAGCTATTCGTCGTGTGTAACAATATGAAGTAGAAAAGAATTGTTAATCGTAGAACGTTGGAATGTGTTCCAATTTTATGTATGTTAGTTTTTGCGTGCAAAAGAAGTTTATAAAAGGCTTTGTCAATTGAACCTCGAGTGTGGTGCTATTGGGAGAGTGCGTGAACCGTTAAACGTATAGTACCTACCTATAGAGGTTACCTAATTAATTTTTAATTTTATATGGGTTTATAAATTGGAATTAGACATATAGGTACTGTGAAATAATCTCTTTTTTGTAAGGGGTGGTGCGATAAACAGTAATTCTACTTGACGTTTATTTCTTTAGAATGGACATACATATACTTACTTATAATTATAATTGTGTAACAATGAAACTTGCCCGCCGTTAATAAGCTCTACGTAATTAAAAAAGTTGTGCTTTGTTAAAATCGAATTGGAATATGCAGAATTAAATAATGCGAAATATCTTCTGCATAGATATTGTTATGAATATCACGTGGCAGGACGTACTTTGTCGTCAAGTAGTAAGATTAGGTCACTAAATGGTCGGTTCAATGCAGTTTTTAACTATGTAATAGCCCAGACTAAGGATATCCTCAAGACAATTGCTGTCAGTTTCCGTTTGCAGACCAGAGTTAAGGAATAACGAAAAAATTAAATAGACATTCATCTAATGACGGTACATTCAAAATAGTGGATTTGAATTGAAATGTACCTACTATAGGTACATAATTAATCAAACGTAAACCCAAAAGATTTACCGCATTATGGAGGGCTCGTATGAAATATTTAATTTGAAAGACGGAATTAAAATTTTCATCTCATCCGGCTTTCAAATTTTTTATGACATCGCTCTAAGCTACTTTAGTGGAAAATTACTTTCACTGTATACCTACATATTACATATGTATAGTACTCTAGGAATGAGCCATACGTTTTTCTCGGAATATTAATCGAATCCAAAAATTTGCTGATTGATGCGAATTTCACATTTTTGTAATTTTCTAAACTGTTTATGCATTAAATAAAGAACTTTTTTTGTGCGTTACAATTAATCCAACGTATTGGATACGTCTTTTTGTTCTCTTTATCAAAATGGTTGACTTGACAACCAGTATATCAATTATAGGAAATATGATATCTAAGTCAATCTAAGATGTAGGACGTAGGTACATGTACCTACTGGTGAAAGCAGTTATATTAAATTTAATCCCTCGTTTAATCCTTATTGATTGGATGTTCTGCTTGTAGATGATGCATTCGCGAATTGTATAGATAATGTGTGCTCTTGCAAATTTATATAGCTTTTTTTAAGTTTAATCAATGTAGGCATAATCGTTTCATGATGTTTGATAAAACTCTTTGCCCCTTCTTTTTGAAGTTCATAAAAGTTTTATGATTTGTTAAGTGGCCTTGTTTATTATTGGTAACGTTTTTTTTAATGGAGCGTCCTCTGTATTTTTACATATTTGAAGAGAAAATGAAATTCTGAATAAAAAAAATTGATAACTACTCTGAATCTATTAATGAAGACGTAAATTACCTAGTAAAAGTAATATAACAAACGAATTAGAATGTATTAGTAAATAATAATTCACCGATTAATAAGATAAAGTTTTATTTAACCCGTTGATGCAACGCCTGTCAGTAGATGCTATTAGTTTATGACATTAGTAATCCCGTGTTACGGTCCGTTTACGTTTTGATTACTTTGTCTGTAGAACTTCGCCTTTCAGCGAACCCCAAAAATAAAAATCCGGGAGGAACTAAGTGGCCGTAAGATGGGTGCACATATGTAGCTATGAAGCAGTTTTCAGAGAGTCCTTGGACCTTTCAACCAAAAAGGTTGTTTACCCTGTACCTAAGGGTTGAAACAATGTCGTCAAATGGCAGTAAAAGTACCTAGCTTCTCTAAAAATAAACAATTGACCTGTCCGCGCTTTTTTGAATTTTTAAATGCCTCAAACGCTTTCCTCATTTTCCATTTTTGCAACTTCAATTTTGTTGTTAAAAATAAAAAGCTAAAAAAACTAGTGCACTGAATTCAGAAAACCTTTCAAATGACGTACCATTTCTCCATCATCCCTATTTAAATTTTAAAGGTTGTTCTCACAGCGCTAAGGGATGAAATCATTTCAGGTTGAAAATGATGATAAAAGTTGTCCCCCTTGACATAAAAATTGACGTGTTTTTGTATTTCTCAAAAAAAATTGTTTCTAGCCAGAATCCCGCCTGTTATCTTTTCGTTGCCCCACTCTGTATAATATCGTTGTTGGAAAAATTAGCTTCATCGCTCCGCAGTTTTAATAGATACTAGACCCGTCATGGACACAATCTCTTTCGACATGTCATAACATTCGTTTCAGTTTCTTCGTCAATAATAAATCCTTTTTTAACTGCAGCTTTGGCAAACAATCCATTTGATCGAAACTTTCTATAGAACACAAGAAATGCCTCCTATTATTTCTTTCAGGAAACATCTCTCCATTAATGTTCAAGTACGTTCTGACAATTTTTTCTTTCATCACACTTTTCAAAATAGTAAAATATTATTTACAATAATGTTTACTAATTTATTGTACCTCTGGACCATTGCAATCGTGAGAAACATTACTTCATATTTGATTTGCTAATTTAATCAACTTCGTAGCTCCAATAATAACAAAGTTGGCAATAGTTCGGACTTCACTTTGAACAGACTGCATAAGTTATTCATACTTTAATTAATGTAACTTGTCATATACAGCCGAATCTCCAAATCATCTAAAAATTGTTTTAATAATAATATAATAATAATAATAATAACCATTTATTGCCAATCTGACTTGATGACACAAGAGGATTATAAATTGCGTAATTGTACAATAAATGTTTAAAAATAATACCTAATATACCTACATATTGTAACTATCTCAGATGATTAACGATCGTGTATTGTACAAACTGTGAAACTAAGTCATAAGTTGATTTGTTGTTTCACAGTTTGTGCTTATAAGAGCTTAACTTTGTCGTGTTAAAATTTACTTTTAAATTTACATTACTCACAGGTTGAATATTAGTCACTATTTATTTGTGAATAAAACGATTTTTAAGGCAGACAGATGTACAAAAATATTCACATCAGAATGAATGAAAAATAAATATAGAATCTTTCACTGTTTACAATTTTTAAACACTTATCGTTCTACAGTCTACTCTTATTATTGTTATTAGGTTATTACCGTTAACCTTTGGCGCAACTTTTTGGGTATTCTGTAACCTATTTTCTCTAGTAAATTAGTAATTATTGTTGATTGAAAAAATAAGTGTGCGTTCGAAGTAATTAACAATACATATAATGTAATATAAAATTCCTATTGAAAGAGTTAATAATCCGCAAATTGCGTAACAGTTAAAAAAACAAGGGTGTCAAAAATCTAGTTTCCGGCCGCACGGCAACAGAAAGGAAAAAAGTCTAGAGACATTCAGAATTGAATGCTCTATCGAAAAGTATATTTCTAATATTTAATTCAGGGCCGTACTCTTTTTATTTATCAAGTTAGTAGAACGGATTACCCATATCTCCGCCACTGGTTGATTAAAAAAATTCATATTCTTCAATCTTGTGGCCCTCTGTCCTTGTATCTTGTGTGCCAATTTTGGTTTGAATATTTGCCAACGTTCGGAAATAAATAAATAAAAACTTTATTTTTTAGAAAACTTTAACGCCCTGTATCTCAGAAACAAAGAATTTTATGACTTACGTTTATAGGAGCAACCCACCTTAAAATGTGTTTTTCTATAAAATGTCAAAGTCCTGATCATTAAACCTGGAACACACTCTTAAGGTACGCACCCACTGATACGCGCCGAACGAGCCGCACGCGTCGCTATATTCGGAATTTATTTCATAGATGCGCCCATTCACCGGTATCGTACTACATGACTTTTTACTATCAGGTTCATCAGTGCGACCTGGGCGTCTCAGGAGCAGTTTATTTACTTTTCAGTTTAGTTACTTTTACTGTTTTCCTAATCAAATTTGTCCATTTCTGAAAGATTTTCCAGTTTTGTGCAAAATGAGTGACAGTGAGGAAGAATTAATAATTGTCAGTTACTTGTTAGCAGAGGAGGAGGAAACTATAAAAAAAGGAAAAGTGTGGGTACACAATATATGCAAGAAACCACCAGAGTTTGGTGAATTTAACCAGTCCGCATCGCTCCGAAGAAATATTTTTTCAAGAATACTGGCCGCATTTACGGCAGTGGGAATCATGCGACTCGAGGCAGTGAGCGCACTGTCATTTAAAACAATGCAAAGGATATTTTCTTGAGATTCGTGCGACGTGTGCGGCTCGTTCGGCGCGGATCAGTGGGCGCTTACCTTTTGTCTATATGAATCCTCGTCGCAGGTAGAAAAATAAAAAAAAATTATCGATTATTTCGGTTTCTGTAAGGTGGAGAAGATTTCTTTTCGAAACTCAATTGCGCCTTTACTATCCCAAAAACGATAATATTAAATGCAATTATGTATAAATAAACTATAATTTTAATTGCATTTCTAAATCTTCTCAGTTCCGAATAGTAACAAGTTTTCTAACAAAAAATCTGTTTCATTAAACGAGCTCCGGCGAATAAATTGGAAGCATTGATTTGTTAAAAAAAATCGATCAAGTTTTAAACGTTTGATAATTTCTTGTGAATTGTACTTTTCACTTGTTACCGCTGCTGGCCTAATTGCTTGAATTCCATATTGATCTCTGTCCGGGAATGTTTACTGTAATAGTATTACCCCCCTCTTAACTCACGTACATACCTACTATGTATTAATGCTGTAAAATTTGACTTCATGAGCAGAATTTAAAATTAGTAATTTCAATTTGTAAGAAAGATCATTTAAAAAAGTTTTCGACGCTTTCATTGTTAAAGCCCATTAATTAATTCTGTTCATATACCATACAATTTCGCAACAAAACTTTTATTCAACAATTTAGTTACGTTTCGACCACAGTTATAGAATGATATTTAGCAGAAACGTGAAAAAATTTTCAATCCTAAAATGGGGCAACGTTAAATTATATTTTCACGGCTTAACTAATATTTACAATAAATTAATAAAACAACTTAAAACCTCCCCGTAATATTTACAATTGTTATTATTATTTTACACTTGTGAACACATTGATTTCTTTTCAATTACATTATGTCTGAAGGTGACTGAAATAGGACTGAAGCGAGGGGGTTCGGACAGAATTTTTGTCCTACGTCAATGAACAAAATCGTCGTTTAAAATGTCCCATTCGTTTCCTTCCAAAAAGATACTCTGTAGAGTGTAGTAGGGGTATCGTATATTTTTATATTTGCATTTTAAGTTTTCGCCGCATCTGCATAGGGTGTAGAATTAGCCGATGCACCAAAGGGATTTCAATGTAAAAATCTTAATATTCGATTACTTGATTACTACGCACGGTCGTACCGAACCCTTAAAATGCAAATATCTCAAAAACAGTTGCTTTTTTGGGTTACCCCGAAAGAATACGTTCTTTAAAGAAATTCTAAATTTAGGGAGAAACGACGATTTTGTTCATTGGTGTAGACGTTTGGGGTTAAAGTGGTTTCCGGACCTTCGCTTCGACACCACTACCTTGCTCGAACATAACGATGTATGATCAAACACCCTTTATCTCAGAAACGGTTGAGTTTTGGACATTATCTTTATGTAATCTTTTTGCGTTATTTTGATGAGAGATATTTTGTGTTCACAGCTGCATGCACATTTTTGAAATATCCTGTAGGATGTACTACTTGAATGTATTTTTTCCTACGCGGAATCTAACAAACGACATCTATTGTTATTATTATTTATATTCGATTTTTAAGCCTTGTCAACTAACCGCACTGATCGACATCATGGAACGATCATTCCTCGTAGTTTAGTTATTTAGTTAACAAAATAAATTTAAATATATGTACGTGTAAACAAACATATTAATAGTCCTTTGTGTATAAATGGCAAACTTATGTATCTATATACTAATAAACATAATGATATGTGTTATGTAATATTATGATGGTTATGATGTCTGTTTAATTCGGCGCTTAGGTTGCATTCGAGTGAGTAATGTGTTGTCTGTGTTTTGTGTTCTGATATTGCGTGCATGTGCGTAGAAAAAGAAAATCACGAAGCAATGTTTCAAATAAAAGGAATAGAACAATTTTTCTTCATTAATTTTATTTTATTCATCATGGACGGTATGCCATATTTCAACAGAATATAGCGCAAGGCATCAACACAACACATCTTAAAACTTCTCCAAATAGTAGATGGAAAACAACACTTTAGGATATAAAAAGCAATTTGGAAATCCCTGCACTACGGAAGTATTTCCATCCATATTTTCTGTATTTCTATTTGTTCATTTTGCGTTGCTTTTTGTTAGTACGTTTTAAAATTCGTTTGCTCTTGATAAAATTGGAGATTATCCTAAATGGTGTCGCGCAAGAGCATCAAAGGATCTAGTAGTTTCAATATTATTTTTAATAGTATATTATACAACGAGCATATAAGAAAGGCTATTAATCACGAGGACGAATTTTTGCGAAACGAGCCGCAGGTGAGTGAAGCAAATCGTTCCGAGTGATTAATAACCCTTATATGCGAGTTGTATACTACGCTTTGTCCACGACTACAAATATTTTTAATTTAATTCAAATACTTATTTCATTTAAAATTAACACGGACATTTTGATCTGTCAAACATGTGATAATTCTCCTCTACAAACCGACACCCTTGATTGAATGTATTTAACGGTTACCATGGTAATATACAAAATAACAATGTGTAATATTCATTAGTCCCGTTGCTAATGACACTAACAATATGTAATGAAAATGAGTGTGTAATGAATGCTATTATAGTAGTATTGTCTGCCGAGTGCCGAGACATATAACGACTATATTATACCGTAGTCGTGGACAAAAATGGACATTAATTAATCCCCACAAAAATTAACCTGACTCCTTAAGACAGGGGCGGCTTTAGCTTAGGACAAATGCCCTTCAAATGTCTATTACATATGGTTGCGCCCCTATTCACTTATTATTGTATACATTTTTAGTCATTAGTTTTACCTAATGTCGAATAAAAAGTTTATAGTTGTTGCGTAAAATATCAATATTTTATACATGCTTAACTTGCGAATTGCAATTCATTTGCGCAATATTGCTAATTAATGCTGATTTCTGTTAATAATCCTACCAAACATGGTATTTCATTTTGACATTAATGAGTTTATTTATAACGTTTGTTTAAACCGTTTTAACGATTGTGTGTAGTAGGAAAATTTTAAAATGAAAAAATTAATCCTATAAAATACGACTGTATTATTTTATTTTCACATCCACGAACTTATTAATCTATCATTGTCTAAACCATTTTAATAATGAGTGTAGTTTGAAAATGAGTTTTTAAATGAAAAATGATCAAACAAAGTTCTTTAAGCAAGATATAATTTTCATGAATAAAAGGCAGCTTAATTTAAAATTAACTGTTTTTATTGTGATATCCACTCGACTAAATTAAGTTCATTAGTACTACACCGGGAATAGGAAGGAAACCACCAAGGTTATGCATGCATGCATGATGATTATTAAAAGTACCACGCACGTTTCTTGTACATACACGTTACCAGTAAATATAATTGAACCAATTGCTTATTTTGCATTTAAATTAAAACACCGTCTACTCCAATTTTAATTTAGTTTTATAACGAAAATTGTGCTTCTGATTATACCTTGGGAATACGTGCGATACGTGTGTTCCATTTTCCCTTTGAAGAAGAGAATATCGCAATCTTGATTAAAGGTCTCAGTACAAGTTCTTCCTATGCCCCACAAATTTTCACCACTGTACTGAACATCAAAGATGTAGGTAAAATAAACAATGCTTCTTTAACATTTTGTATTTGAAATTTACGTTTTTGATGTGTGCTAAAATCGTTGCGAAAAGTATACCATTAATAAACGATTTCTCGGAAAAAGTGTTTAAAACTTACGGGCTGAGTTGAACATTTGTATTTGTGAAAAATAAAAAACCCTTATGTGAGGTGTGTTGTGGTCGGAGATATTTGCTTTTTATGTTTTATTATCATTATCGATTACGGTGAATATTCTTCTTGTTTTTGTTTTCAAAACTCGTACTGTTATATTATAAGAAATTGGTCATCCATAATATTGTACGTCCTCAATTTCTAATTTCAGCAACTTTAATATAAAGTTAACTTTGTTATTAGGAATCATTACTTACTTTTGCCATTAAAAAACATCATTAGGCACATCAGATAAAAATCTATTGACGTGTTTTTTTTTTCAAAAACTAGATTTTTTGGAGGTGTAGCCTTCTACGTTTCGTTTTATCAACGTAATTAGATTGCTGAGCTTACTAGTATCTAAGTCTATGTTATGATGAAGTTGCGATATTGCTTTTGCATATCGATTCTGAATTTGTGACACTACATTCTAAATCCTTCATATGTCTTTTCAGACAAAGAACGACTTTTTTGAAGAAGTAAATTTAATTTTGCAGCATTTTGTAGCACAATGGCGGAGTTAATGAAATACCTTCTTGCATATTTTAAACTTGAAACAAATCTGCTTTGATCAAAAATTTGTTTTTGTTTTTCATATTACAATAATTATGAAAACTCATTTTTGTTTAATTTTCAAAGGAATTCGATCGATCGAATGATGGAAAATATACTAACGAACTCGCACGACTCGCTCAAGAATATTAACACCCGTCTCGATTGGTTAATCTATACCTCATTAATACCTACACTGTTGGTTTAATAACTACCTATAACCTGTCTACTTTCCTATGTGAACCAGAAAAATTCTAAGAATCATCTGAGAAGTATCTATTTTTTATTGGTTATAAAAAAACATTTTTTGCACACAAACCTGTTTTTAAGGATTTGCGGTCAGATTTCCAGTAAGTTAAAATTCAAATTCATCGGGAATCCGTAACACCATTTAACAAAATTTAATGTAGGTACTTTGCAAACTTATACAGCAACAAGGTGTTAATTAATATGCCTTTTTGGGTCATTGCACCATCAATGCCATTATGCCATCACTTATGTAAGGTATTTATACGTTTGTCGCTGTAAATGCATTTGATACAGCTTATTCTAAACAAAAATGATTAGATTAACATACTAAACATTCGCCTTGAATTGATGACATTACAACTTCATTTTCAGCTATTTATATCGTTTATAATAAAAAAGGACGAGATGGAAACCTATGTCCACAAATGTTTCATATACCTACTTTGGAATTTTTGACAATAGTTCTTTAAAATGTCTTCACATTTCTCTAAATATTACTTTTATACAACTAATTCTTCGATAAATGTAGACAATTTTTAAGCCTTTTCACTTTTGCAATTTTCGTTCTTAATTTTAAATTAAAGTTATTTATCAAGTACCTAATTGCAAATGTAAAGCGTGGCATGGCATTTGAGATGAGAGGTCAACGGAAAAAATGTAAACCTACCAAAATCTGTCATCTCGTAACGTTTATTTTGATCAACTGTAAAAATACGCCCCCTTTAACTTGTGTCAACTATTTCTCTGCCATTAATCATCACTCCTCCACGAAACAACATATTTGTTGATTTATTATTGTTTAAATTAATAAGAAATAAACAAAGTCTGTAATTGTTTTTTTCTGAATTAGGATTTGGCACTGTTTATTCAAAGAAATGTATGTTTCATAGCCACTTTGTTAGATTGTTTAGATGTTCTTTAGCGTCATAATTTTATATCCCAAATTAGTGAATATAAATAGCTTTGTAATATTGCACAAGTAAAGCTATATTTAAAGTAAATACGTATGACGTATATTCTCACGTCATGTTAAACGGACGTTACATCAAAGCGCGTCAAAATGTATTTTCTGGCACGCGACCTCGTAACGCTTTTCAATATACCGTAAAGAAACATCAATTTTTAATCGTCCTTTTATCATTCTTATGATATTTCTCAATGCAATTTTACGTGGTTTATATGCAGTTCATTTCATTTTATATTTTTAATTAAATTTCTTCCCAACTACCTACCCTATTTGTTGAATAAAATTTTTTTTAATGGAATCCTTTGTATAATTTTACATGTTGGGAACCTCCTTGGACCACTTTATTTATTCCTAAAATATTACGGTTTTAAACGAATAGTTTAGCAGCAATAAATTATTTCTTAATAAAAAAATATTTTCAGCAAAACTCGATTCTCCTAGTATGAAACAATTCTATAAATTAATTCGGAAACCCTTAGACGTGATTAAAAAAAATGATATTTTAATTCTTTATTGATCAAGCAGAAAGCATACAGGGTGTACCATTTAAAAAAGTTGAGAAAAGTTATTTTGAATTTTCGAAAAATTGTGAGTTAAATTTGAAAATCCTGTATAAGATAAACATTCATAAACGAAATCGGAACATCTGGTAACCTTCGACAACAAGAATTGAATCCAAATTTGACAAGAAAGTTGAATTTATGGTAATGCCGCGGCTTTAGAGGAAGTAATGAAAATTACTTTTTTGTAAGAATTAATTTATTGCTGTTAAACTATTCGTTTAAGAGCCGTAATATTTTAGGAATAAATAAAGAGGTCCAAGGAGGTTCTCAACATGTAAAATTATACAGAGGGTTCCGTTAAAAAAATTTGTGTTTGTTGGTCACATTGAAGCATCCTGTACATGTCAAAATGTATGTTTTCTAAAATGCACCCTTAACCTTAATTAACAACTGCGTAGTAACCTTGTAAAATAACAGAATTATTATTGTATGTTCTTCGCTCCTTATCGATACTCAGGCCAAGCCTGGTTAACTAACCGCACGAATTGGAATCAAGTAACGATTAGTTCTAGTAATACATAGGTACATATACCTTATATAAAATAAAGCTGTAAAAAAACATGTGTTTTGAAACAGTATTATGTTTATTGTGTAAATCTTTGTTGTTTAGCTCGGCGCATAGGTTGCACTCTATTATTATTATTATTAACAAGCAGGCTGCATCACGCTCTTTTTTATTCTATCGTATGCACTTTCAAGGAGTTCGAGAATTCTACTCAATAATGCTTACATACACGTGAAATATGCATTTAACCAAAATGGCGTTAGCTATAAGTCCATAATCCGCTGTGATATGTCTTTAAGCCAAATTATCTTATCACTTTATCAGTGGAGTATAATGATGTGTAAATAAATTTGTACACCTCCTTTTTATTTATCACTTAATCTAACGTCATTTTCCTAATCCGAAAATTCCGATTCTATGTAGTTTGGATTAGTACCTAAATCTTGCCTTTTTTTAGAATAGTTGAAAGTTTCCATAACTACGTAATGTATTGAACGTTTTTATATGAATAATTTTATTGTAGGATAACTTATAAAGCGATTATATGACGACTGTTAGTAATAATCCATTGGCTGAGGGGGGTTCTGTATAGAAAGTGGCGTATAGAGGAAAACTTTCCGGAATAATATAAAGGACCTCTACGGCTTCAAAAAAATCCAGGGTAGACATCTCGTAACTGGTCAGATTTTTTGGAAATGACGTCACAGGATAGCGGCCGTCGATAATCATAAAAACCTGCTTATCTGGGGAACCGCTTAACCGATTTTAATAAACCAGCACTCGTTTGAAAGATATTTAAATTCTACATAATTCATATAAAATACCATCTAGTGAAATATTAAATAGTTTTCGAGCTATAACCAAAATTCATTAATTGCACTTCGGTGGTTCGTTGGGTATTGTCAAATGGAGCAGGAACTATGGGATTTACCAAAAACATTGTTGTAACAAATATTAAAGAGTTTGAAAAGACCTTTAAAATGTATATTTACCCATTACTATATCTATTCAGGTTTCGGAGTTACACCCACGGAAACTAACTAAACCGGAAAGAACTCAATTTATTGGAATTTTTTCCGCAACATTGTATTTATATTACAGGCCATTAGCTATTTAATTATACATTTATTTATTTATGATTTCAAATTTTCTGACATCGTTGGTCATATTTATTTTCTTGAAAACATATAACATAAAAAAATTTAAAATACGTACACTCAGTTTGAAAAAAATCGAGACAAACTTTTTGAAGCGACCTTAAGTTTTAGTGGCGTAAGTAAGGTTCATTGTTCTTGGTTACAGATTTTATACCTGCTGAGCTGTGTAGACCACCCTATAGTGATTCTTGCACTCGAACCTTACTCACATCACCAAAATTAAGGTCGCTTCAAAATGTTTGTCTCGATTTCTTTCAAACTGAGTGTACATGAAAATTTTGTCGCAAAAAAATTATATAACTTACATAGGGAATCAATTCCTTATATCTGCTCACGGCGCGACATGTGTTGTACTGACATGATGACATCTGAAAGGACAATCAGCAACTATTGTTGTACCTTATTCTGCTTTAAATTTAAAAACAGAAACTTTCCTCATCATTTTAGTTGTCATTATGGCAATCTCTCTTGTCCACAGGTAATAAGGTATTTTTACACGTACAGAAAATGCAGCAGGTTACACCATTTTTCCTGCAAACGCAACTTATTCGTCCACACTTTGCGCATTTGCAGGGAGGGATTAAATCCTCTGGAAGCATTATCCTGTTGGATACTGGCAGTAGAAGACCGTCGTCTGACTTTCCGTAACCGCACTGCGTTGGATCCAATGGTTGGACGGTTTTGTCCAAACATTTCGTGTGCGTGTAAGTAATGTAGAAGGACCTAAGAACATGGTCATGTATTTCCCTGCTGGTGGGGGGCAGGTCCTGTAGTGTAGTTTTGCCGGGAATGGTACAGCCAGAATCTCAATTCGTTCATGGTACCGAATGTCGCTCATTTTTTCATGATTTGGACCAAATATTTCTCCGCTTGCCTTATTGTGTTTTCTTCGATGTCTTCTGATGCTTGTCCAAAATCACTAAGGAACGAAATTGGATCGGCCTTTAATGCGGCGACCTTTGTTCCATTCTTACTAGTATAATCATTACCAGTCAGGGCATGCAGGGCTAGCAAGACTTTGCATAACGGCTGGCCTATGGCATCTGCAAGTGTGTGGACGGGTATATGCCTGACAGTTTCTCTGACTCCTGCTCTTATCCAGACCTCTTGTATTCCCGTTTGCCGAATTGTTCGCCAGTAATACAAGAAAAGTACAAGGACATTGGTGTCTTGGGAAAGGATAAGAATGCGCTTGTGTTCCGCATTTTCGCTGTGTACTGCATGGGGTATGACGCGTAAATCGGCTTCTTCAATATCGAATCGTAGATCTTCAACATTTATTGCTGTTCTATCTTTACCGACCGATACCATTTTTCGAACTGCTTACCTGCATATTTTCTTTACATTTTTGACAAATTATGCGTTTCTCTTCTTTCACGCTTTCCGGGGAAGTTCCCCTAACGAGCGAAACACCTTCCATTTTACGGCCTTATTACCAATCACAATATGAACAAACCAAAACTTACTAATCGTACGTACACCTTTTCTTAAAGTCGCGCGACGTCAGATTTGTATGTATTAGCGGTGGCGGTGTAGTGTCATCTAGGGGCCAATATACGCGTGTAATTGAAAGTTTGATACATATAATCGATTATTTTATAATGTATTGATATTATCCGATTACACTGTGTTCGGAGAGAATGCGCCTTCAGGTAGCCACACACATACAGTTTTTCCTCAAGGCACTAAATCTTCAACCCCAACAACTATATCCCGCGGTCAGGACAATCCTTTGAGTTATTCCAGTTCGCCCAGCTCCCAACTAGGACGCGTACAAGATAACCGGCAATCGCAGTATTAGATATCAAGCGTCGATAGATGCCATTGCTCTATGAGTCACGAACTGACGTTAAATCTCAGTCCGTGTGTGGGGCAGCCTCATTTGAAGGAAATCCTCAAGGCTTAGACTGCGCAGTTTTGTCTTGAGGAAAAACTGTATGTGTGTGTCTACCTTTTTAATCGATACAATCAATCAAATATCGATTCATAATCGCTGTAACAACGACTAGTTAAAAATGGAAAATATCTCCGTGTTTATAAAACAAAGTTTTTATTATCAATGCAATCGTTGTAAAATAAAGCAACTACAGTACTTAAACAGTAGTTAAAGGTCTGTAAAAAATAAAGTTGTTGCGATAAATTGAGTTCTTTCCGTTCAGTTTTTGAAAATCACTTTATGAAGAACCTTCGAAACGCACACAGATGTGCACTTCCGAGGGGTGTAACTCCGAAACCGAAACAGGTATAGTAATGGGTAAGTAGACATTTTAAAGGTCCTTTCAAACTCTTTAATATTTGTTATAACAATGTTTTGGTAAATCCCATAGTTACTGCTCCATTTGACTATACCCAACGAACCACCGAAGTGCAATTAGCGAATTTTGGTTATAGCTCGAAAACTATTTAATATTTCACTAGATGGTATTTATATGAATTATGCAGAATTTAAATATCTTTCATACGAGTGCTGGTTTATTAAAATCGGTTAAGCGGTTCCTCAGATAAGCAGGTTTTTATGATTATCGACGGCCGCCATCTTATGACGTCATTTCCAAAAAATCTGACCAGTTACGAAATGTCTACCCTGGATTTTTTTAAGGCCGTAGGGGTCCTTTATATAATTCCGGAGAGTTTAGCTCTATACGCGACCTTCTATACAGAACCCCCCTCAGCTGAAGGACTATTGATCGTCCGTGGAAATACAACCAGTAAATACCTTGTTTACGTACACTTTTATCAAAAAATTAACCAATGTTCAATATTTTTAATTTATTGAGTCTTGCTTTTAGTGTAATTACACTGATACGACACAATTTCGTTATTCGTTACAAATTAATACAATTATGATGTATGTAAATTTATTTCCAAAACCGTATTTGATGTACCTACAGAGGATTCTTTTTGCTCAGGAATTATAGATAATAATAAAACTGAGAATTATTTGTAATTTAATTTCTAATAAATTAAATCTCGCAAAATTAATTTTCTGATTTATTTCGTGAAAAGGAATGTATTCTTGCTCAGCAGCAGGCTTGCCAATCACGCTGTTAAAGGTCTTGTCAAGTTGTACTCTGGAATTCTGGATTATACCACGAACAGTCGAACACGTCTTTACTTTTAGGACCTCTCACGTCTGTTTTATTAGACGTATGTGCATTAAATTTAGTTGCAAGCACATAATCATCTGAATCTAAATCTTACTTTTATAAGGCGTGGAACCTGATAGACCATCTAGCAACTAGCTGTTAATCCCGGGGGCAGTAAAATTGATATATCAGTTTTTCAATGAGAGTTAACGAAAAATTGTTGTCATTTCGTGGTTTTGATGTTTATTTTTCGAATATTTCTTCGTTTAAATAGCAAATTTCAATAACAACATAAATTTTGCTTCCAATTTTTTTTAAATCGCTCATCATTTAATAACCGTTTATTGTGTAGGTACCATACATGTTCCATACTGTGCAAATTTATTTATTTATAAATATCAAGTAATTTAAGAGATTTTTCCCTGACATATAAATCTGGAAAAATCATTAAATACAGCATCACTTCATGCTTGTTTTCTTCTTTTTAATTCTACTGTAAGTCTATGCATAGATTAGAACATATTAAACGTTATAAATCCTTCTACTAAAGTATGTATGTTAAGCCATTTTTGGATTCATTTGACAATTAAGTACCTACTTTAGTGTTGTTTGGTTTTTTCTATCCGCGCCATTCTTCTCGGAGCCCTCTAAGTTTTGTACGTTTTCCAAACGTTTTCAACACTCTACACTTAGATCCATTATACACTCCGTAGATAAAGCATTAGCCTTTTATTTTGTGCCAGCTTGAATGACAAAGAAACCAAATATTGCTTTCATCAAGTGCGTTCGGCACATGTGCATTAAAGCACGCTCGTAACCTGCGCCTATGTCTGTCAGTTCTGGAAACCGGGTTTAAAGTGCGCGTGTATCAATCGCCTTTAAAGACAAAAAAATATCGTTTCTCTGTACAGCATCTTGGCTCATTTTCTTTGTACATTTATGACAAGAAAGACTAACGCTGTATCTACGGAGTGTACATGATCGAAGGCTCTAAATCCCGCCCTGGGTGGTATTGGCCCCTAATTTTTTGCAAAGCGTCGTCAAATGGCCTAAGGAGTTGGCATTCAAAGTTTGGTCCCAATCGGCTTAGGACACACCTAGGATTTCTTTTGCACATCTGTAGCACTCCTATTCTTATTGAATTCCAACAAATAGTCAACCATCTTCGCAAAGATTGCTAAATTTCAAATTATGGTTGTACTATGAAACGGGGTATGTGGTGTGGTGAAGCAAATGTGTTATTTTTAAATATAATATACCTATTTCAGCAGCGTAATAAATAAGCAATTAACACTGCTAATGTCCGATGGACTTACTAAGCAAAAAATAATGTCTAAATACAGGGTGTAACAAAATAAGTGTAAAACATTTCAGGGGGTGATTCTTCATCGAAAAAGAGATAGGGTCTCTCATATAAAGAAACTTCATTGGAGCATCCCTTGTTAAGATACAGCCCCTTAAATGGGGTACATGAAATTTGTTTTAAATTTTTCTCACAAACACTAAAAATGTAATTTATTTGGTTTACCCCATGGTTGTAAGGGGTGGAAAACGCAACCCCTAAAATTTATTTCCAATAGCTTGTTCCATTCTAAACAAAAAATGTCTCTTGAATTTCTTGCCCAAAATTAATCGGTTCGCAGCAAAAAATTATTTTACGAACATCTACAGAGATACAACGTCATAAATACGATCTGGATTAGTATTGTTATTTTGTAGTTACTACCTGCATCAAAATATGATTAAAGATGAATAAACAAAAGTAATTTATTAATAACAAAACATAAAACATGTAGAAATCATATTAAATGTTCAATATGTCCACCTTCAGTCATTAAGGGGCTGTATCTTAACAAGGGATGCTCCAATGAAGTTTCTATATATGAAAGACCCTATCTCTTTTTCGATGAGGAATCACCCCCTGAAATGTTTTACATTTATTTTGTTACACCCTGTATATGGAAATAATAAATTAATAAAAAAAGTACATAATTAAAACCATAAACATTTACACGGTAGTAGATATACATGATCTTCTCAATAAACAAAAAATAATAATTAAGAACCCACTTTATTAGCCAAAAATGTACATCGAAAATGCGTTTCTTTATTTTCTTTTTCCTATACGAGAAATGACAAGATGTCTTGTGGTCGAAAGGGTTAAAGTTCCATAAGTGTGAAATGGGTGCCAAAACACTTTACCGACGCTCAAAAGAAAAGGCGAATTGAGGTGTCAACTGCGATTCTTCTCTGTTGTGTTGTGTTTACAAGAAGAAAAAGCATTTTTGAAGAAACGTGCCCTTCAGCGGGCAAAATAGTGGCTATTGTATTTTGGGATGTTAAAGGTTTGTTTTATTGTGGTTGATTAATGCAATCCATCAGAAGCTTTGTCCTTCTCCACGAAGGTGCGCGTCCCCACTCTGCTCATTGGACTCAACAGACCCTGGCTTTGCTTTGGGTACCGCTTCCTCGTCCGCTATATGGTCTCTCTTCATTTGATTTATATTTGACAATTTAAGTGCGACATAAAGTTTGCAAATGACTATGAGGTGCAAATATGTGTGACCAAAAAGTTTTTATAAAGACGAAATCTATAGAATTGGTTACCCTTTTAGGGATTATTAATCATCCATACACTTGGTTTGGTAAAAGTCCGGACAGATGGGCTAATGGGCAATTTTATAACTCGGTATAAAACTATAAAGGACCTGATTAACAAAATGTATTAAAAAACACCGTTTTCAAATTAAATCACAAGTGGCTAAAAACGGACAAGTTCTAATGTTCCTGGCGATTGTGCGATAGTGCAGACATGCCCAACCTGTAGCTCGCGAGCCACACGTTTCTCGCGGCAACTATTGATGTTGATCTCGGGCATGGAATTTCTAAAAAATTATGTGCTCTATAAAATATGTACAATGGCTATTGTTGTTCAAACATTTCTTTAGTCAAGGAAGCAAGGAGGAGGAGGCGTAAAATTAATTTTAATGTAGGTATGTGGCTCGCCAAAAAATTTTAAATACCTACTTAATTGGTTCAAGTCAGGTTAAAGGTTGGCGATAGTATATAAATTTGTATTTCCTTTTTTTTCTGTTTAATGTCATTTAACCTTGTTATACCATTACGAAAAGGCAACAATTTCAATGATACATCCCCTCCGTTTCACGAATTTTTAACATTGTTTTTCCACACACCATATTGCGTGTTCAAAGTAATTTGTTCTATTTTTGTAAGCTATTAAAGAAGTTCCAGATCACAAACTAATTGAATTTCGTCTATATAAACTCAATAGCTCGAAGTGTTATACGAGACCGAGAGAATTGTGTAAGTGTAGCTTGACGCTCATTTTTCTCATTCGTTCTGCAAATTAGGCGAGAGTGTAATATTACCGCTTTTATTATCAAATTATCTTTTTCTCCGTTCTCATGTTGTATTTAATACCCCACTGAGAAAGTTAAATCAAAATTAATCCTTTGTTAGTGTTGCCCCTGAGAGTATTCTCTCCGTAATCATTTTACCTTAGAGCTTGAAAAAACGGCTTATTATTCTACGATATTAAACCGTGCAATATAAATTTAGTAGACATTTCAACTTAATACAGTTTATGGATACAGATATTGATTTAACTGAATTTTCAGCACTGGATATTTTCACTATAGCAGGGGGAGTTGAATTTGACACAGTGTATATTATCGAAAAAAATATCTCTGTATGTTATCTGAACGTATGTTTTACCTGTCACCTATCTGAGTATAGAGACTCTGTGACTCCAGAACTAGAATCTGTATGTAACGCTGTACCGTTGGGAAACATTATTTATTCAGAAAGCTTGAAATGGTGTTGCTACATTGACGGTAATGTAATCTGCTTAGAACAATAGAAAAGGTAAACACTTTCGAAACTCTTCATAAAATGTCAATTAGTTGAAATGAAATAATTATTCCAAGTTTGCTAAATATAGAGTATTGATTTAGGTACGGCTCGACCTTCATTTATAAATAATTATGTACTCGATAAATTATTTCATTTTATCCAATTGTAAGGTAAAGAGCATTTTTGTTTGAGATTAGGTCGAATTTGTGCCCTTATTACTTATTACAACGACATTAAAATTTCAGTCTACTTTGATGGAGAAGACGAAAATATCTCAAGGTAATAGGAAAGTCGGTTAAGTTAATGCTCATATAAAGTAGTTTCTTTGGTGTATGCATATTTCTCCTAAATTGAAAAGTTTCCAGTCCTGTTTAGATGCCTAATATAGAGTTTTTGAAAACATTCTATAGATTTATTATCACACGACTCATCGGGATTTCCTACCGCTTTGTTTGGCTTTCTGAATAGCATATAGTGTCATGCATTTAGTTCAAAATTTAGAATTCATTTCATAATTAGAAATATGTATCTGTATTCGAGTTATGACTCCACTTGTGTAGGTGTATGAGTATGATACATGGTGCTTGTTCGTATGTGTACGTAGAAAAACACCATTTTCATAAACATAATTTGCTGTAACAAAATCATCAATATATCAAGTTTTCGATTGTAGCTATATTAATCTTATTATTTGCAATCATAATAGAAGTGCTTGCAATGATGTGACTACATTTAGCTTTAAGTGACATTGTAGTATTTATGTATATTTTCATCTGCAAAGTATGTACCTATCTATAGTAGGTTTATTTCTATTATTTCTATAAATAATGTACAGTGGTAATTTTTTCATCTATTCGTCTTCTAATGTCCACTTTATCAACTAGTAAGAAATTAATTTTTGCTTGCAATGAAGTCAGGAGTAAATCATACATTTTACTTTAATTTTAAAGAATAAAATATAGTAATTCGATAAAAAATTTCTAAGTAATGTGATTTTCCCATCTCAAACAGATAATCAAACTGTTTTCATTTTTTAAAATAATTTTTAAATCTTATTTTCTGTGTGTGCCAGACATAAAAGAATTTTGTAAGAAAATGTGTTCCATGAAGATTGTAAAAATGAAAATTTTTCTTCAGTTTCAGAAGGAATTTTTTCCAATATTAAGCAATCTTTAAAACTGCATATTTGCAATTAAAACACACAAAAATTACGTATAAGTATATATTATTTTTCTATAGAATTAAAATTAGTTGACTGTCTTCTTATAATTAGTAGTATTTTAATGCAATAGAGTCAAATATATAAAACTTTATTAATTAAATGCACAAATATTTCGACAGCGGTTAATGATTGAAACCTACTTTAAAATTTTCAAGTAATGAATTATAAATAAAAGGGAGGCCGTTCAAGTCTTGTTTGCTGTGGCAAACGGTGTTACTGTTAATTTTAATGTACATCATTTCTAGAAGTAACCGTTTTTGATAATTATTTTCAATATCTAAAATTTGTGTGTTATTGTAATTGAATGAATGTTTATTTTCATTTGAATGTTTAGCCAAAGTAGTACTTTTGGGTTTCACTTTTATGTCTGATTTGTGTTGGGTTAATCTATTTTTTAAAGGTTGTAGTGAAGTTCCAATGTATATAATTTTACAATCGTTACAAGGAATTTTGTATACAGTGTTTGTAATTTGATCTTTAGGTGTTAAAGACTTTAATTTTGTAAATAATAAAAAATCTATTCTTTTAAACTACTCCATAAATTTAATGTTAAACCTGCCTTTACACCTCTTAATAAAAATTCTTCATTATTTACAAAATTAAAGTCTTTAACACCTAATAACACGGAAACCACTTACTTTCAGTAACGCAAATTTATATCGATTTATTTTGACCGTTAAGGCTTTCATTTGCACTACGTGGGATTTCAATTCTATGCACAGGGTGTTTAGAAAAAGGATTCAGATTTTATATCTTTCAAACATCAAAAACTCACTTAACTTTAATGGACCACTCTGTATAATTTTTATTCTGTGTTGAATAACTTTTCATTTTCTATCAAAAACTATGAGTAATGCATATGTCTAAAATCAACGATTAAAAAGTTATTAAGATTTCTCTCTAAAATCAGTATGGAAATGGTTTTGTTTGTATTCTAGTAGATCATAACTTTTTATTGTAGTTGATAATTAGGTATGTGATCAAAACTTAATTAAAAATGAAATGAAAAGAAAAGAAAGAAAAAATGCTATAGTAAATACTCAATATGATGACCATTTTCTTCTATGCATAACCGCACTCGTTTTCAAGAGGTCTTCCAACGTTATGGTGTTATAGTAGCAAACGCGTCCTTTATTCTAATCTTCATGTCATCAGTAGTGGTAGGTGGGGTGTTGTAAACTAAATTTTTAATGATAATAATAATAATATCTAAAGAAACTTCATCAAGAAGACTCGAAAAAGTGTTCTAAAATCCGTACAAATTTTACTCCGTTCAAGTTTCCATCAAAAAATCAAAATTCTCCCAAATACATTGAGGCTCCACCGGTTTTGGCGGTCAACAGTGCGATACAGGTGACGATTTAGTAATGAAGTTATGTCGGTTTACCAAGCCGTTATGCTGGGGAAAGTGGATTCCTCGGTAAATAAAACATATTTAAAGAATTCATCTTCTCCCAACTTTTTCGAGACTCCATAAGCAAAAATTCAACCGTCGTTGAAAGCCTCGTCCATATAAATTCTGGTGAAGTTGAGTGTGATAAGGATAGTATTTATGTTTTTTTCAAAACTATTTAGGTAGACAATTCCCCAATAAATAGATTGCAAGGAGGGGGGGGGGGGGGTCCACAACACTCCACCTACCACTGCTGATAAAGATTACAATAAGGATGCGTTTGCTACTATAACACCAGATATCCTGAGAAACGTTAGATCTTTTGAAAATCGAGTGCGGTTATGCATAGATGAAAATGGTCATAATATTGAGCATTTACTATAGTATTTTTTTCCATAAATGATTATATATATGCATTATTCATAGTTTTTGATAGAAAATGAAAAGTTATTTAACACAGAATAAAAATATACAGGGCGGTCCATTTAAGTTAAGTGAGTTTTTGATGTTTGAAAAATATAAAATATGAATCCTTTTTCTAAACACCCTGTGCATAGAATCGAAATCCCACGCAGTGCAAATGAAAGCCTTAAAGGTCAAAATAAATCGATATAAATTTGTGTTACTGAAAGTAAGTGGTTTCAGTGTTATTAGGAGTTGGTTAAATTTAATATTTTTCTTAAAATCACAATTTTCTCAAAATTGGTAAGCGATAGATAGGGAACGTTGAATAAAGTTGCCTTAGTTTTTAACGTATAATCTAAAAATATAATAAAATACAGGAGGTTGCATTTAAAAAAACCTAACTTTGATATATTACAATTTTTGTGAAGCATCCTGTATAATTGCAAATAATTTAAAAAAATAGTCGTTATCAATTTACGTCACCAAAAAATGAAGCTGATATCTTGTACCCTTTGGGCACAAGGGACCGAGGGAATAGTCGTGAATCACCCTGTATAGTAATAATTATGCTTTCTTTAGATAGAAAAAAGAAACATGTATAATTACATTAAATTAATTGTACATGGGGTAACTATAAATGAATTAAATTAAGTACCTACATTGCTCAGTTAGTATCCTCCGGTTCCTTAAATATTTTACAAGAAGATTTATAGCAAATTTTTGTTATATAGCATTGAGCTATTTTGGAAATCCACCGTTTCGTTCGTAAATAAAGACAAATAGAAAGGCAAATAAGGTGACGTCACACAAAATATACGTCACAACATACAAGATTAATAAGTGTTTAGCAGACACATCGATAATGATCCGATTCGTATCGCTTAACTTTAAATTACAATTAACACATATTTCATAATGAGCGCAATCACATTTTATATTAAGTATTATTTGTGTTTGTAATTAGGTATACACCGTTGATGTAAAGTGTCAAACGAACATTCTCCAACTAGTCGGGGAACAGCACCCCGAAATTCGATCATTTAAAACATGTACTGTGCACTCGAAGATATACATTTTAAAAAATATGTACATTGTGGGGAATGACCTTACGGATTCAAATCCGGAGGGCTCCATTAAATTCGCGATTGCAAAAAAGAATAAAAAAATATTTTCCGATTATTTTGAATGATCTTAAAAAAACTATTTTTTGTGTTTAACTCGCGATTGTGACGCCATTTTTGAATATTTTTTCAAAATTCTTTCACCATACGAACGCCTAATCATTGTAGATTGTAACGGTACATACATAAGATTATTTTTTTTTATATAGAATTTGTCAGAGTATTTAAAAGGAGGGACGGTACCAAAACTCACGTGAAAATTTCAGCATCGAGAAAATTTTTGAACGGTTGAAGATAGGTATATGATTAATCGAGACGAAATATGCCCATATGAGTACGAAAGTTTTTGGTGAAAAGAAATTTTCACTATTGCTAATGGTTTACGAGATACGATTTTTTATGTGGAACGCCGATGCGCACCGACCGCGCAGTCGTTTCACGGCCCTCACAATAGCAACCTTATTATACAATATAGCCCTACTGGATTAACGATGGGCATTACTTATCACAAAGTAGCCACTACTTTGTGTTACTTATGTGTTTTTTAGTGTTTTAGTGTTTAGTTATTTGCAAATAAACGCTTGAAAATGAAAATGTTTCATTATTTCTTCTTCCATCGCCTTATTAAGATTACCAAAATGATATTTCGTGTATACATATAGATTCAAAATTTAATTTTCTACAACTTTCATTATATGCACTAAGTACGTAGAATCAATAGTTTTCGACTTATTATTGATTTTATTATGCAAAACGAGCAGCGATTGTGTCTTAGAAAAGGTTTAAATGATTATATCTCTGTCAATATTAATCGTATGGAAATGTTTAAAAAAGAAAATTATTTGTAATTAAATTCTCTACAACTTTTATTTGAAGCGTTTTGCGATACGAATGGCCATTCTCGAGATATAAGCGAAATACGCGCGATGCGCGCACTTCTTACCGTTTCGCCGCAAAACAGTCGACATTTCAAAAAAATCTATCTCGGCTCCTATTGGTCGTAGAAAGAAAACTAAAACATGAAAATGTGCGGAATTTTGTCGGCTACAACTTTCTTAATGGTTTTGTTTTTGATAAGAATTTAAAACTCTACAACCACAACATCTAGCCAGTTCGTGATACTCAGGCAACTGATGAATAGGTTACTTCGATCGCTACTCCTTTTGGAATGAAATGTTACAACTTACAATGGACTTCGTTTCTACAAATATGACTAAATATTGTAACAGAAAACGACGATTTCAATGTTTGTGGTCTACATACACCATAAACCCTGATGGCGGCGTCGTAGATACTGAATCGTCTATTCACAGGTAGTCCCTGGCAAGCCGTTAAAACGGCTATGCGGTCGGTGCGCACCGGCGTTTCACATAAAAAATCGTATCTCGTAAACCATTAGCAATAGTGAAAATTTCTTTTCACCAAAAACTTTTCCACTCATTTGGGCATATTTCGTCTCGATTAATCATATATCTATCTTCAACGGTTCAAAAATTTTCTCGATGCTGAAATTTTCACATCAGTTTCGGTACCGTCCCTCCTTTTAAATACTCTGACAGATTCTAGATATAAAAAAATAATCTTTTGTGTATATCGTTAAAATCTGCAATGATTAAGCGTTCGAATGGTGAAAGAATTTTGAAAAAATATTAAAAAATGGCGTCACAATCGCGAGTTAAACACAAAAAATTGTTTTTTTAAGATCATTCAAAATAATCGGAAAATATTTTTTTATTCTTTTTTGCAATCGCGAATTTCATGGAGCCCTCCGGATTTGAATCCGTAAGATCATTCTCCACACTGTACATATTTTTTAAAATGTATATCTTCGAGTGCACAGTACATGATCGAATTTCGGGGTGCTGTTCCCCGACTAAACGTGTAACTTTGGTTTGTCTTTAAAAATCGATTTTCGTCTCACGGATTATATAACTACTATACGAATGAACGTTCTCGCTCGTGGAAATATTTAGATCTCATCTGGAAAGAATTTTTACATGCTCAGTTTATACAAAAATTCTGTTAATTGAATTTTTTCGTTATTTTATATGATACGATAATAATCGGCATCCTTTCGTTTTATTTATTATTTAAAAAAACCGTCATTTCGTCACATTAGTCTGTTCGACGACGGTATTATTGATTTGGGATAGTTTAGAATTGGAGAGAGTTACATTACAATTTTCTGGGGCATACATTTAGTTATGTTTTCACGTTCTACTTTTATTGTGTATTAAAAGATTTCCGATACATTTTCCGTTGCGTAACTAAATAAATTTGTCATGGGGTTATGTGGAATACCCACCTCCTCGATATTTTCTATCCGATCTTGACAAGGTTCACTTTCAAAGTGATGTCACTATACAGGGTTACCACTTGGGATTATCTATTTTAAATTAAAACAAAACAACAAAGAGAAATTTTTTGTTGCTCTTAGTATTTGCATTGTATGTACTGCGATGAACTGAACAAGAATAATATTGAAACTCCCAAATAAAATTAGGTTTATGAATATCTATCTTCAATAATCAAATCTTACTATAATTTACCAAAATGATATGATCGCATTGTTTTCGTACGCGGTATATTCCTTCATTTGGTTTTATCAATTATTTTTTACGTGTGTTCGATTAAGATGCAGCATTATTACTTGGAAAGATACAGAAGAGTAGTTTGTGATGATAACACTTAATAAACACTTCATGTCTTAATTTCTGAATCTTCGTATCTCTGGAAATTATTTAAATATAACGTTTGGACTTCAGTCATAATAATAATTAGGAGTGAGATAACCCACTTAACTACTTGCATGTACGGAGTGGTGTTTTTTTCCACAAACACCATCAGTTTAGTCGTTTTAAATGAGATATGTGATACTGATAATGTTAACGGAAAAAAATAAAATCAATGACATCTTACTACAATGAGAGGATACGCAATCACTAATATTAAAAAAAATTATATTAGGTATCTTTTTTACATTCCGTAGACTGTAGGTATAACTAGGTTATCAACTATGTTCTACATACATAATCATGTTACAATAGATGAATCATTTTTCAATTAAAGAAAAGCACTGTTAGTGATCAACGTTTGCTTGTCTAAAAATCACGTCATTTTGTTTATTGTAAGGCAATCAAATTCTTTGAAATATAGATAATGGTGTCCTACAGTTATCAGTTTCTGGAGTATGAGTGTCTGCTCCTCGGACCAATAATTTATATTATTGGTCCGAGGTCTGCTCTCACTGCAATCTTTAATAAAATCTTCATTGTGTGTATAAAATCATTCAAAGGAAAAGAGAGATCCTTATTGACATCATTAACGGTTTTAGCCGCCGTGATGTAAATTTTACTTATTGTATTATCGAACCTGTTCTACCAAATGATATAAATAAGAAAATAATGTTTGAACTTTAAAATATGCAGGGAGCGTACAGGACGACGTAAACGGCACATAGGTATTATTATTTTATTTTGCCGTGCGTATCGTTTGTTAAAATGCTTGATGCACCCTTGAAATATTGGCAACATAGCAATATTTCAATATAACCACTAGAAAAAAAAATGATGTGTGGTGTGAGTAAGTTGGCAATGCCACAATCGTAACCTGATTTTACGAAATACATGTTTGAGTCTTAGGTTAATTAATTTATTATAACCTAATGTTTGAATTAATTATCGATCGAATGATCTCCTTTCTGACCCTTAGTGGCCTTAGTCTTAGGGGGGAAGTTATGATAAAGTTCAACCGAGGAGCATGTTTAGTGGTCGTGCATTTTTTTAGAATTTTAGGTTTTTGGAAGCGTTCGAAACCCGACATTTCGTTTACGTTTGATCCTAGGGGGGTAGACATTTAAGATATAAGCTTATTTAGGAAGTGTCCAGCGCGTACATAAAATTTTGTGAGATTACTATTACCCCTTCAATCTCAGGTCTCAGAACTGCATTCGTTTTCAATATTTTCGACGGCATTCATAACCATTTCATCGAAATTTGACATTTTTTTTTTCAAAAAGTTTTAAACCACACAAATGTAAAACAACAATTTAACAATAATTGCGAATATTGGGATATAACGTTACTTTTCGTATTTCGACAATCAAAATCACTTAGTGATGTTTTCAATAGTATAAGCAAAATAAAAACGAACGGCACAACAAGACCTATTTATCTATTTTGATCACGTACCCTCCCCAAATAACGTAAATACCACTATTCAAAACAAGAATACGTTCCCAAATTCATCTTCTGCAGAATTGTCTGTGTAGCATAATTACTTAGTTGCTTAGCAACATGTTGCAAATACATTAAATACCAAAAAGTTTTCTATTACATATTTATTAATACATACACCTTATCTTTTATGGATTAAGGAATAACGTCCGACTATTCGTATTACGCTTCTATGTTTAATATTTTAAAATGGCACACATAAGCTACTAAAAACCACACTTAATCGTTTAATCCCAGTAAGAATCACTTTATTTTTTGACATTATAATTACTTCTATGTATGGTTTATTTTAGGGAAGTAATTAATCTGACTAATATTTCTTAAATTCGTCAACGTATATTATACGAGATAAGTAGTTTTTAGTGGTAAGTGCACATATTTGAAAAAGATACAGAATATCATAAATAATGTGTCACAGCAAAAGCAGGCACGGTGTATAATAAGTTACACCGTGAAAGCGGGGATGAATAAAAGATGAAAATCTTCATGACTGATTGGTTGTGCTCGAGTGAAGTCTATTTAGAGGTACATGTATTTATTTAATTGAAGGAAATGTCCATTCACCCTTTTCCGATCATTAAAGCAAAAAGTCGAGTGGACGTTATCAGTTGACAACTGCCCCTAGTAAAAGTTAACTGATTTTCACGAAACCTGGAAGAATAATTAAATTACCACGATTTTTAGGGCATCCGTCAATCCCCCTAGGCATGTTTGTAATTAAACTGTATGTAGTCTGACGTATCTCAATCCCATGTTTGATGCATTGGCTTTTGTTGTACAATTATTGCTCTTTGTTTATCATGTGTAATATGTAATATCCCATGTTCAATGGGCGATAGTTGGGAGAACAAGGGAGTTACGAATGCAAGTTCACGTGATAATTTTGCAAGGACCTTCTTGTTCCCATTACAGTATGTGAGCATGCTACACGCTTCATTCTTACGAAGATAGGAACACTGGGAGCGGGTTGTGGCCTGAACTATAGCCAATAAGCCAATCATTGTAACTAAACGACAGTGAGGATGTTGTCCACCATTCACTTTGTAGAGTTTCACATAATCGCTAGCATACTTTACGCCACCTTTGTAAGAGAGAAACCACTCGAAAAACTTGATGCAGTGATACAGAACAATCCACCACGATCGAAATCAATCTGAAACACTAGGAGAGTCCGTCGGAAGGAATACTAGGCTAACTAAACTTTACTTCATTTGACGATGATGGTGTAAAAATATCGGATTGTAATTTTTGAACCGAAAAGATAGGATTTGCAGGTAAATCCTTATCAATTGATTCTACCGTTCAGCTCATAGCTACAATACGCAGTCAGAGGATTTATGACAGAACGTCTAGAACGTCCGCTGCGTGGTTGAGGTCGATAGTGACCTTCAAACTGCCTTTTTGAACACCACATAATTACTGCTAGCCTACTATTCATACGACTGGAAATTTTCCAAAGCTCATCTTTTAAACTTAAACTGGTAGAGTACATCACTCGTTACTTGAAGTTTACCCAAACTTGTACTTAAAAACAAAGAGGCAATTAAACGTTGGCGTTGTACGACTAAATAAAAAGGTGTATCGATTATTTTTTGTGTTTTGGTTAACTTTTAATCTCCTTTTTTCTGTGGCCACGACATCTTAAATTTTTATTGAAATCCATCTATAGAAGTTGGTTTTTTAAGGCAAGAATTTTTAGTTACAAAGTGTGTAATAAGAATCAAGTTAATGGTACTACAATTATTATTTGAACGATCATTTTACAATCATTTATTAAAGCGATCTGTCAAATTTAGTTTAATTTTCGTAAATCTCCGTAAATTAGATTTTTTCTGATTCTCCGTAAATGTGACGTCAGTTTCAAAACAGCGAGACCTTTTATTTTGGATGTTATTTATGCTAATTCATTTTACTTTTAATTAGCATTAGTCCATACTTCAATCGCTAATTGTATAAATTATATAAGTGTGTTTAATTCTGTCGAAGATGTCTCTATTAATGCCGGACATTTTAAATAGATTTGTATTTGTATAAATAGAATATAATAAAACATGCTTAATGTTCCTCTAAGTCTAAATACTGATTTCTACTGGATAAAAAATGTTGTTTTAAGGAGTCAAGCAGTCTGCTGCCGAATTTCTTTATATCCTAAACATCTTAACATCCTTAACATTTCTTTGATTTGATGACGACATACCGTTCATAACGTACGCGATTCCTTAATTATTATTCTCCAATGTAGATGCGTCACAAGCAGCTGCAAAACAGTTTATTTTCATAATCTTTTTTCGTTTAAACTATGTACGCCTATATGACGTAACGATCAATTTGCAATAAATGGGTTAGCAAAATCCTGTGAACTCAACCTAGGACCACGAGCAAAGGCTTGTGTCTGGCGTCCCCCTGCGTCGCGGCGTCGTCCGCAGTATGACGTCAGGGCTCAATACGATCCGCGGCAGCGCAGCCTGCCGGTACCAGTGGGTCCGCGCCCGTTGACTGTAACAGAGTTCGTTCCGTGTGCATCCTAACTACATGAAGTTATCCTACATTTAACAGAACCCCGGGTCCTTAAATAAAAATCAACCATCAATGGGGGAGGTATGTCTCGTTTCAGATAATAAAAGTCGTTTGCATAATAGTAGTAATGGGAGTAGAATCGCTTGTGTTTGTGCTAACATAGTGTCCAGTTTCTTCAATACGTTGGGTATTGTAGTTAGATTTTAAGATTTTAGCGTTATATTTATTTGGAAATGGGAAAACATAATGCAACTGGCAAAAATGGGGAGGCACTTCGATCGAAGAATAATGGTGACCTACTTCGTCCGAGTTCCTCAGATGTTCAAGGAAACTATTCGGTCGAGGTCTAATTATTGATTTTAAAATTGCTGTTTTGGCAAAGTTTGCAAAATCGTTATCCACCATCATTCGCATTCCACCATGACGATGTCTTTATCGATCGATTTTCTTTGAATGAAAAAGGCACATTAATTTGGACGTTGTGTAATTAAATAATTCGGGATATAGATTTATTTAGCGCCGCCGTCCATTTTCATATAACCGTTATATTTTGAAGCATTTATCGAATAGCATTTGTGATAATTAATGAATCGTTGCGGTTTACAAAAACCATTATACAATTCAATTTTTTATTTCTTTGCACACATTGATACTTGACGTAATAAGTTTAAAACAGGATTCCAAATCTACTGAAATCAATTTTGTTCTTAAATCTGAGGAGACTTCTTCCATTTCCCGTTTTTATATCGATCAAGTTTAGGGTTTTAATTATTATCTATTGTTAACACCAGTATTTCGTCTTACCACACGTACTGTCAATTAAATTAGTGTTTTTACGTTTTCGATTCATTAATAGGTACATGTACTGATAAAATTCACTTGAGTTTTTTGTTTGATTGATAATATAAATTTTATCTCTCCAAATCACTTAAAATGTCACCATTTTTATACAATTGTAATTCAGTTTTTCGTCTTACTGGAACCATTATGAAGGTCACTCTGTACTTTTGGAAAGTGAAATGACATAATTTTATTAAAGATTTAAATTTTGTACAAAAACCTTTAGGGAATATTCGTATATTCGTAAAATATTTTCATATTTCTATTCAAAAATAAATTGGGTTGTGTATTTGGAATACCAACTTAAATTTGATGCATTACAAATTATTATTATTACTATTACTCTAATTTCGTAGACTGTTTGCAACCGCCATATTGACGTAAAATTTTTTAAATGTTGGTACGCTTGCCATATGAACACAATTAATCTGTTACCAGAACGTATTTCATCGATTTAATCGTTTACCCCTCAAAGCGGTGCCGAAGCTGATGTTTGTATAATTTTTCAGAATGAATTGTAAACTAAAAATATATTGTTATCCATCCAACATGTACCTAAGTATTTAAAATTATCTTCAATCTTAATGACTAAATGGTTACCGGAAATGAGTGATTATGCAGTTAATTGTTAGTAATTTCAATTTAGATAATATGGGATAGTCTAAAATTGCACTTTAATTTTTCTGTAAATTGCTGCTCTTGCGAGCGGTGAATTGTTTCCCTACTTTTTTAATCAAATATTAACCAATAGGTACATAATAATTAATAATTAAGAATACTATTAATTCTGTAATGAACAAACATTTCAAATTTGAATACTGGATATTTTAAACATTTGCATTATCGGTATTAGGTAAGCAATTTCATTTTTACTTAAATTGACGTATCCACCCAAAAACCGTTTACTTCCGGTTACGTAATGGGAATTTCTCCAGACAAATAAACGATGAAATGATGAGATAAAAACGATATCAAATTTCCAAAACCGAAACCTAGAGTCAGTAAGGCCACTATATTAATAGGAAGTGTAATTTCATTCCAAACCTTTTTTCTTACAAAATATCATTGGTGGATTTTGACAGAGAGATTACATATTATTACGAAGAAATGATAATCTTTAACAATCGAAACGCAACAAGGTAAATTGTGAAATTCTCCTATGTTACTTAAAATGTTTAGATTGTTCAACCACTATCTACAAATCATGGTATGATGAAACAAAAAACATTTTGGTTGTCCCTACAACACTCTTCAATCGATTTTTATTTTTTACTTGAGTAAACGTGACCTGAAAAAAGCTTCTCATCACAAATTTCATGAAATCCTCGTTTTTTTTCCGTAATTAATAGACCCCTCTTATTTAGGGATTTAGTAACGTACTACAGTAGTATATTTTATGTCGCAATTGTCAACATTTGATGAAATGGAAGAATATGTTGCATCTTTTCCGTCGAATCACTATCTCCCTGTTGCCGCTGTCGAGCGATGAGAAAAAGAAAAGAGAAAGAAAGTCAAGTCCGATTCCATGGACCGCATCTTGTAAAGGACGTGTTTTTTGGAAAAAATTTTACATATTGTTGCACGGCCCATTTGTAATCAAATAAAAAGTAATTTCAAATATTTTAGTACACAATGATATATTATTAAAGTGCGTAAACGAAGATTATCTTTTCGTTGTTACTGTCGTTATCCACCTCATTATTTATACATATGTACTTCTTTTTATCCTTTGCTGCTGTAACCACCATCACCATATAAATTTCTGCGTGGTTGCCAACCTTTATTTGCAAAATATATAGAAATACACATATATGTTTCGGAACTAAGATCGGCAACCCGCTCGTAACAAAAAAAATTGTTGTAAAAGTGTGATATAAATATTTCCGTACACTAACTAGGTACAGTACGTTGGTTGAGATATGTGTTTGGGTTTATTAGCTGTTCTTGAGGGATGTTGACAGAAAACGCTATTCTTTAACATTTGGTATAATAAGTAAGCCACTAAGATTGAACATTATTACAACATATCTATGATTCTGCTCCTCCTGGTCTCCCAGCATCTTCTTAAGTACTACATCGGTCATCGACTCATCGAGACCACCCGAAAGTACCTCGCTGGGACGCGTAAATATGCGCATAACATAATGTCAGCGTCCACTGCAATTTCGCCGCTTAAAATCGATCTGTTTTGAGTTATATTTGCTAATTCATTTACCTGCCCAGCTTCATTGCTTGTTTTTGAGTTTCTGGACTGGTTAAGAAGCTATATTCTCTGAAAACTAAGCTGAGGATCATCAAAACATCGGCGGGGATTGGGATACCCTGCACATTTTTTGCATTGAATGTAACTTTACTCACATCGCGTTTTTCTTTTTTTTTTAATCTGAAATAGTCACAACTTCTTTGGTTTTTAGAATAATCATTGTAAGTTTGGTGTCACTGTAATCCTGAGAAAAATGTCTTGTTATAAAAATAGGATCAACTATGGTTTCCATTTAAAAACCACAAGTGTGTCATATTTCACAAATGACAGTAAAAAATGTATTTAACGACCTTATTAATACATAATTAGTGATTACCTACTTTTTCTAATGTCTAACACTAAAACCGTTGATGCATCTAAAGATTCTAAAGGAATTTAAAAAAAAACTTTTATCCAAATATCTAATGATTTACGATCATTTACAAAAAAGTGCATCAATTTAAACTCCCTTCTTCAATATTTGTGTTGTAATTAAAAGTTATTAGAGTATTTGTGGATTATTTAAACTGGTCTCAATCATTTTGCATCATCCATTCTTTTTTTGATGAAATGTATCTTGTGTCAAAGTTTATTCGTTATCAGAAATCACTTCGAGCTTAATAGTACATTCTTTCCTAGTATTTTGTAGGTAGTAAATATCTTATCACATTTTTTCCTTCACATCAGGAAAATAATAGACTACCATTTTTCACATTTATAATAAACCGACAGCGTTTATCAACATCATTTCCTTTTAATATAAACGCTCATTTCGTAAGTGGGTCAAAAAATATTGATCATATGAATACATACAGTGGCTGTCAATAAGAGTGTTATTTTAAGATTTAAATTAAAGGTGAATCAAAGGGTAAAACATTTACTTTATACTATTTTCATCGTTGCAAATTTTAACCTTTTTAACGCAAAATATTTTCAATTACATATTTATTACCAACAAGTCTACAAGTGAAGGTAACATATTTATACCCTTATATCGTTCATTGGTATTACCTACTCATATGTGATATGTCAATTAAGTCACGAATGTATTCAATGAGGCTCTTATGAAAATGTAGGTATGTTAAAAGATTCATTCGACCTCGCACTAACATATTTGGCACGCTATGTATGAAAATAGTGAACGGTTTGTTGTGTTTGTCTCCTAATACTGGCTTAAAATAGTTTTATTTAAGATTCAACTGTCTGGCATTACATTGGACTCTTCCAAAACATAGAAATGCATATTGCTCCGCATGTTGGTTACAAAAGTAGTGTGTTTGCATTATTTTAACTGTTTTGACGCCTATTGTTTGAATGTAGGTACATATATAATATTTTACAAATTTACGTTAGGGGTTTAAGTTTATACCTACGTAGCAAGCCTTAATCTTCTAACTAAATTTGTTGAAAAGGCAATGCATTTTTTGAAATTCAATATAAACCTTTGGAGGACAATTTGGCATGTATAGTACCTATAGTAGTAGAATTTGTGTTCGATGTTGTTACAGTTTGGACGTACAGATTCATACCGTGTAGCTACGATTCCGGCCAACTATGACGACAACAAAACTGCAGATGGTAGATCAAAGGTATTGTGTTTGTTCATTTTTTATAATGTGCACTCAGATCTCTTTTTGGCACTTTCGCTTTTCAGTGGTGAAGGTACTGTTTTTTAGAACTAATCCTAGCTTTGTAAATACTCATTTTCACACACTCATTATCGTATGTTGTACAGTACACCTAGATTATCTGCAAAATAAAGAAGGTGGTGACTTAGCCACAACGTCCTTTATTTATTATCTTACTTCCTGTTATACTTAATTCTTAACGCTATATTAAGTAGGTAGATTAATAAAACACTGTCACTGGTTTATTTATTGTTAATTTTAATATATGTTGTTAAGATTAGAGAGTAACACTGATACTGATTGTTCGACTTGGCGTTGACGTTGAAGAGTCGAGAGAAGACGCGGTTATTATCCATCTTGCACTAATTTTATTTATGCCCAAATGGTCATGAAGAATTCGGCCAACACATGTTTCAGACTGCTAATTGCTTTAGTTTTAAACGGCGCGGCGGCGATCTTCCAATACCATTTTTTAAATAATTGCAATGTTTTGTGGCGTAATCATCTTCAAGGGATTCTGGACCCAAACGAAATTAATTTTTTGCCCACTTTTTAACAGTTGAATATGAAGGCGATAAATCACCATAAACCCCGACTAACCGTTGTTTCATTTGATGGGGGGTATGATCTTCTTTTGTTAAAAATTTGATCACCGTACGGTACTCAAGTTTTGGTTAGTTGCGACATTTTCATGCACTGCTTTTGTTGTCTCGATTACTATCAAACACTATGTAATTACAAACTGTAGTATTTATAGTGGGGGCTTCATACCATGACTCGACGGAGTTTGAACACGTATAAGCATTGACTTGACTAGTGTATAAAGTCAATGGATAAGCCGATTGGGCCGAGAATTTGTGGCGCCTACCTCATATGTAAATACACTTGTACAGAATGCCCACCCCCGTTCAAAACGTCGATTTAGTGCAGCATTTCTACAAAAAATCGCGTTTCTTTGTTTACACTTATTTAACTTTCTTTTATTTGCGACAGCTTTGATTGTTTGTAAGCGACCATTGCGGTGGTTTTTTTGAATTCTTTATCATAGAACAATCAAAGGATGTACATGTACATATATTTTAACAGTACGTATGTGGTAATTTTGTTCTGCTTCTGCGTGAAAAGGGAATAAAGCCAACCCAAGCCCTTAAATATTATGGTTTCTATTACCTCGGTAAAGTCAAGACGACTTTCGGTTATTATTCCCTTATTTCTCATATTCATTAAATCAACATAGACTCATCGTCATGATGTAAAAGTGAGAACTTCAGAACTCTAACCCACTTGAATGTAAGTAGTACGTATCTACGTAATGCTTATATTCCATGAAATGCGTTTGATATATTTTTTTAATTTGAATTATAAAGTACATTAACACTAACTGTAGAGTGGTACTCTACCTAAAGAATTTTCAAAAATAGACTCACTATTTTACAAATAGTTGAACAGATGTATCACTATAATAAATTAGCAAGGGTACCACCCTATAGGTGGCTTTGAATTGTGTATTTGTCACAACTCACAATGCAATACTTCATCCAGTTGGGTTAGAGATCAGTGAAAAAATGCAATCGACTATTAAGGTAAGTACTAACACGTTGACATTAATATCGATTGTTACGATGTTAACCTCTTATATTTTATACGTTTAATCGATTTATGTAAGTAAAACTAAATGTTTAACTGCGTAGTAATCTTTTATGTCCGCTTTTGAACAGAAAATATTAAAGTAGATTTTAATGATATCCCTAAGATATTGTGACTTTGTATTTTCGATTTATTTAGTGACTTTACTTCCTAAGTGTGGTGGGTGATCCGACCTTAGTCATGTTATGTATGACTATGTTGTGTACATAGGTATCTTATTTATGTTTACTAACACTAACCAAGAAAATGATATGATTGCAACAAAATTAATTACATTTTTTTACAGTCACGTAGAAAGAACGTTAAAAAGCAACGAAAGGCTGATGATTTAGACGACTTAAAGCAAGAATTAGATATCGATTATCACAAGATTTCTCCAGAAGAATTATATCAACGATTTCAAACACATCCCGAAAATGTAATTGAAAACATTTTCAGCATGTTTTTATTATTAATACTGTATTTTTAACAGGGTCTTAGTCACGCGAAAGCAAAAGAAAATTTGGAAAGGGACGGACCCAATGCACTTACACCTCCAAAAACTATACCAGAATGGGTTAAGTTTTGTAAAAATCTATTTGGAGGCTTTGCTCTCCTTTTGTGGGTGGGTTCAATTTTATGTTTCATTGCCTATTCCATCCAAGCCACTAGTGTGGAGGAACCAATTGATGATAATCTATACCTTGGTATTGTCTTAGCAGCTGTTGTTATCGTTACAGGTGTGTTTATATAAACATTTTTAAACTAATCTACATTTCTAATTTATATTTCCTTTGATAGGCATATTTTCATACTATCAAGAAAGCAAAAGTTCAAAAATTATGGAATCTTTCAAGAACATGGTACCACAATTTGCAACTGTTATAAGAGAAGGTGAAAAACTGACTCTTAGAGCTGAGGATTTGGTATTAGGGGATGTTGTGGAAGTGAAATTTGGTGACAGAATTCCAGCGGATATCCGAATTATTGAATCGCGAGGTTTAAAAGTCGATAATTCTTCCTTAACTGGCGAATCAGAACCTCAAAGTCGTAGTCCAGAATTTACACACGATAATCCGTTAGAAACCAAAAACTTGGCGTTTTTTTCAACTAACGCTGTCGAAGGCACTGCCAAAGGCGTTGTTATCAGTTGTGGAGACAATACAGTAATGGGACGAATTGCCGGTCTTGCATCTGGTCTCGACACCGGCGAAACCCCCATTGCTAAAGAAATTCATCATTTCATTCACATTATCACTGGCGTAGCTGTATTTCTAGGCAAGAATTAAAAAATTAAAAAATAATCTGATAACTAACAAACTTTTATGTTACAGGTGTAACGTTCTTTGTTATTGCTCTAATTCTTAAATATTTCTGGTTGGACGCTGTAATATTTTTAATCGGTATTATAGTCGCAAACGTACCAGAAGGTCTATTAGCTACAGTAACTGTGTGTTTAACATTAACGGCCAAAAGAATGGCTTCTAAGAACTGCCTTGTCAAAAACTTGGAAGCTGTCGAAACGCTGGGTTCTACCAGCACTATCTGCTCAGACAAGACTGGTACCCTTACTCAAAATCGTATGACTGTCGCGCACATGTGGTTCGATAATCAAATTATAGAGGCAGATACAACAGAAGATCAATCCGGCGTGCAATACGATCGCACAAGTCCCGGATTTAAAGCGTTGGCACGTATCGCGACTCTGTGTAACCGTGCCGAATTTAAAGGAGGCCAGGATGGTGTTCCAATTTTGAAAAAAGAAGTGAGTGGCGATGCATCGGAAGCTGCGTTACTTAAATGCATGGAACTTGCGTTAGGAGACATCATGAGCATTAGGCGTAAAAACAAAAAAGTATGCGAAATTCCTTTTAACTCTACAAATAAGTATCAAGTATCAGTTCATGAAAATGAAGATCCTAACGATCCTAGACACGTGTTGGTAATGAAGGGCGCACCTGAACGTATACTTGAAAGATGTGCAACGATATTCATAGGAGGAAAGGAAAAAGTTCTGGATGAAGAAATGAAAGAAGCTTTCAATAACGCTTATTTAGAATTAGGAGGGTTGGGTGAACGTGTGTTAGGATTTTGCGATTTTATGCTTCCATCTGATAAATATCCCACTGGTTATAAATTTAATTGTGACGATCCCAACTATCCATTAGAAGGGTTAAGATTTGTCGGATTGATGTCGATGATCGATCCACCTCGTGCTGCTGTGCCTGATGCCGTTGCTAAATGTCGAAGTGCGGGTATTAAAGTCATTATGGTTACCGGTGATCATCCTATCACAGCAAAAGCTATTGCAAAATCTGTCGGTATTATTTCTGAAGGCAATGAAACAGTGGAAGATATTGCACAACGATTAAACATTCCAGTATCTGAAGTAAATCCGCGTGAAGCTAAAGCTGCTGTTATACACGGAAGTGACTTAAGAGATTTATCTTCAGATCAACTTGATGAAGTATTACGTTATCACACTGAAATTGTATTTGCCAGAACTTCGCCACAACAGAAATTAATTATTGTTGAAGGTTGTCAACGTATGGGGGCCATTGTAGCAGTCACAGGTAAATTTTTGTTTTTATTGTGTTGCACCCCAAAATTATTTTTACTTCTCTTTTTTTTTAATACACAATTCTCACACCCGAAATCAGATGCAGATATTTTTAGTAAATATTTTTGCAAAATATATTTAAAGTGATCAAATATTTAAAAAAGTAGTAGGTACTAGTAGGTAAAGAACCTCGCTTCATTGATTGTATTTCTAAAGAATTTATAAATCTCCCCTTTTTAATATCACCTTTTACTTACTTTTCTGTGCATAGGTATATTATTCAACCTTGACAGTTGCGGTCACTTTGCATGTATTGTAAGCAGTGGTGTGTTGGTAAATTATTAACAACCGTCTCGCTCCAACCAATTTGGTTTAAATTTTTGTTCCCTAATAGTATGTTTAAATGAGGATATCATAGAAATACAGGCTCACCAAAACTAAGTCAATAACTTTATTGAAATTAAATTTTTTTACTTAATTTTAATGCAAAAAATGGTCAAATAATAAGTTACTGATTATAAAATATATAATTCCACATGTGCTAAAAAAGTTATTGAACTGTAAAGTTGCAAATCTAACCTCAAATTCCGGAATAACCTTCAGAGAAGTTATATAAGTTTGATAAGTATAAATTTCAACGATGTAATGGACGGTTCACTATTTAACAAGTGGCTCGCTAAATTAAAAAAATTTTAACAACTGGTTTGCGCGAGCCGGTGCGAACCGGTTCCTACACACCACTGAGTGTAAGTTCTTTTCCAAAATCACAATTTAATCCTCAATTTATCGGTTGCATTTTCAAGTGACATCATAGTACAAAATAAAATTATAAAAAAACTTAAAATCATGTTGTTTCTTTTTTTCTTTTTCCCAAAAATAATTTCTAAACAGCTTCTAATATTTGATGTGCAATAGGTGATGGTGTAAACGATTCTCCTGCATTGAAAAAAGCTGACATCGGTGTTGCTATGGGAATTGCTGGATCGGATGTATCAAAACAGGCAGCCGATATGATTCTCTTAGATGATAACTTCGCATCTATTGTTACTGGAGTTGAAGAAGGGCGTCTTATTTTTGATAACTTGAAGAAATCAATTGCGTACACATTAACATCAAATATTCCAGAAATTTCACCTTTCCTTGCTTTTATTTTATGCGATATACCTTTGCCACTTGGAACTGTTACCATTCTTTGTATAGATCTTGGAACTGATATGGTAAGTTAAAATTTTTTTTAAATAATTTTAATTTCTTGAATCAAAATTAATTATAAAATACTACTATTGGCAGACTTAATTGAAAATTATGTCTATTTTCAATTTAGAGTAGATTATAATGAATAGTTGTGTGTAGGTTCCGGCAATTTCACTTGCATATGAAAAAGCGGAATCTGATATTATGAAACGACGTCCTCGAGATCCTTTTGGAGACAAATTAGTAAATGAAAGGTACAAAATTTAAAAATTCAGACGCAGCATGTAGACTTGGGGGTTATATTTTTTGCACAGTAGGTTGATCTTGATTCAGAATTTGAATTATGCATTTCTTGTCATTTAGAGAAATGCATTTAAATAACTGACATATTAGTGAGCTAGTTGGTATTTTTTGTACTGCCAGAAATCTTTTCAAAATGTAAGTGTTCCAATACATGAAGGTATGTCACTCAGATAAGTATTTAAATTTTTCAAAATATGCTTTTTTTATACACTTATTAAGCTTCTTTAATAGAAGGCTCATATTTTACCTTTCATTCATTAGCTAAGTTATGTTAAAGCATCAGTAGTTTGTATTTTATTTCAGTAAAAAAAGCAGGAGCCTATTATACATTTTCCTATGATTTTTCTACGCCTTTATAAACTTAAAAAATATATTCTATTTTTTTTTTAACTTCCAATATTTTGAAATTGCTTATTAGCATGAATCCTCCGTTAAGTGTGAGATATTACTTCATACTTTTCATATATTATATATTGAATACCGAAAATATTATATATCTAATTACTATACATTGCAATATAAACAGCTGCCGGCCATATCTTTGGCCTATGAAGAACCAGAGGCAGATATTATGAAGAGACCACCCAGAAATCCCGTGACGGGCAAACTAGTCAATGATAGGTTATAATTTTTTTTTTATTTTCTGATTTTTAACATTTGTTTACTAATATGTTAACATTTGGGGTGTATTTGTTTATTTGTGCATAATTGTTGGTTTTGTAGTTCTAACACTTTTGGTTGTGTATATTAATTAATAATCAAATTGTGTAGTAACATTAATAATCGAAATTAACAATTGATATGTTTGTTTGGGTAGTACTTTTTGCAAAGATAAGGTGAGATAACTTTCTGAATGTCTTCCATTTGAGGCAGTTTATGTATTGTTTAATTAACATATTTAAATAGGTCATTAACGAAATGTCTCTAATTGGATTCGTAAATAGCTACTGTGCATGAAGACGTATCATCATTCAATTTCAAAATCTTTTGAATAGAAAATCACTTTAAAGAATTTTTTTTTATTAATAATTAGGATAGATGAAAATTTTAACTAAAATTTATAGGCCACTTAATTTCGAAGCAATTTGCTAAAATTAGTTCTAGATTAATAGAATTACATATTTACACTTACACTATCCTTATCATTTCCAATCCAAGCACTGCCTGTGACTTAGTTACATAATTTGTTCTGATTAGTTGCTATCCTTTTGTAGCAGAAACTATTGAGGGAGGTGTGTGTTTACCATAAATTTCTACTCGAGTAGATTCATTAAAATTAATAGAAAGAATAATTGTTGAATTTGTATTTAATTCATTTATAACAGTATTGTAGTGCCCCATTAATTAAATTTGTTTATTACCTTAATGTCCAAAATGTTTATTAAATGTCAACTTTGTATGATTTTTAAATTACATAGTTTGGATTCCAATACCCTTTGTTGTAGGTATGGGTAGTTAAAAAGATTTTTGAAATAAACACGTCAATTTTTAATCTTTATATGGCACCCCCGTGTGAGAAGTATTTTGTATATAATATGAAGCTATGGAAATGTATTTGCAACAGATCATTGAATGAAACAGATTTTGAAACTTACCAAGTTCCCTATCAAAATAACTGGTTTTCAGCCTATTAAGGTCATATTTTACACTTTTAATATTCCTACGGGTAAGAATTAATCAGAATGAAGATATCGTGCTCAATGACAACAAAGGTAAATAACATTTATTCCTTTTTAAACTTTAAATGATAATGGGGACTGCTTATGAGATAATGTTTGTCAACAACAGTGGCTCTCTTCCTGTCCAATTAAAGTTAGGTTAAAGCAAAGGCACATCTATATGTTTCCTCCCTAAAGTACGATCCTCTACTCTATACATTTGAGAGTGTGCATCGTGATATCACTTGCCAAGTGACTTGTTCACCTTAATGTGTTTTGCAAAGTTTTTAAACATCATTTCCGTTATTAATGGCGGTTTAATTTTTTTCTAGCAGCTATTTGGGGTATACAGTTATACACAGTCAATACAGGCATTGAAAGTTAGGGAACAATTCGCCTTGTCAGTACTTGGATTGAACGTTCATTTAAGAACATGTTAGAGATAGATATGTGTGCGCATTTTTTGTACGGTTCTGACCCTTACACCTTACAGAGAATATGATGACATCACATTATATTTTTCTACAGACATATCAAGCCATAAAATAATTCTGATCATCCCATGCGCATTACTGCCATCTAATATGAAAAAAATGGATGTACTGGAAATCTGCGTTTCAGTTCACAAAACAAAGTTAATAATGTGTATTTGTAACGTTTATTACATTATGCTGAAAACCAATTATTTTAACTTCCGATTGGTCCATTTAAATAATTAGTAGGTGTATTACTTTATTTGATTTTTCATATGTTCTTTCATCTGTTTCTTCTTAATTCAGGTTAGATTTCCAACCTAATTAAAAATTTGAAATTCTAATTCAAGATTATTTTGTTTCACCTTTTATTTCTAACATATGTACATTTATTAGAAGTTGATGATAGATTCACTTGAACAATTGGGGCACAGCAATGACATTTTTTAACACTAAGATCACATTTAAACATGTTTCATTATATAAGCAATTGTAATTTATGAATGAACAAATACTTTGTTCACCAATAATGTGGCATGGTTGCACAATGTAAATGCACTTTAAATTTATTGATCACTAAATTACGAGTTGTGCAGGGTTTAATGTTATGCCTGATTTCTATCCTTTCTGTTATGTCATCTTTCATTTACCTTTCCTGGCAACGAATAAATTTTAGGGTCATGCACACCTCCCTTTTTGTTATGAATTGGGCAAGAGAGTCAAATGCAGTGCCTGCATGTAGGTGTTGTTTCCTTACAGCAACTCCTTATGATCCCATCATGTTTTGTTTTGATGTGTGTTTGTTTGGCCGCGCTCAGGTCCCCGCCATATCCTTGGCATACGAGGAGGCAGAGTCAGATATCATGAAGCGACGTCCTAGAAATCCATTCACAGATAAACTAGTCAACGAAAGGTATGCCATGTCTTGTGTTTATCTTTTGTTGGTGGATCGGATGTATAGGTTGGACGGCTACATCAATGATGTACCGTCAGTCAGCTGTACGCGAACTTCTGCTCTCCCAATCCTGCATCTATCATTTTCTGCACTTTAGCTTATTTTTCATTACCTTAAAATGTTTATACATAATCACTCTTGTACTTCATCTTCCTCTATTATACTCAGTCTTATCTATTAAATTGAGTATTTATGTATAAACTTGGGCAATTTGAGGTAAGTAAATGACTTAATGTCCTTTCACTATCATTCATTTATGCTCCGGCTTATCAATGCCTCTTTGTCCTAACCCTCACACACTACTTTCTATTTAACAGGTTACTTTAATTGATGCATGTAATTTTCACAACTAACTGTATGTATTGGCGCGGCCACTGTATAGGTGCCTGCTATTTCTCTGGCTTATGAGGCCCCGGAGTCCGACATTATGAAACGCCAGCCGCGCGACCCCTATAGGGACAACCTGGTTAACCGCAGGTGGGTCACTGCAGTGGTGTCGTGACGGCTATCGCACCACACTACTTTTTACCTCGGCATATTGGTATCACATTCACATGGTGTATTTCTTTTGTGTTTGTTTTGGATTATATTGTGTGTTTTTATACTTTTACTTTAATCTACGCATTATTTTAAACTACATTTGTGACATCTTCCATTTATATATTGCGTCAAAATGTTGTAATTTAAAGTAATGCGTAGATTGTGTTTTAAAGATCAGGTGTTTATTTTGCTTTAATAACATTTTTCAGAAACTGATTATGAAATTTTATTGTAGTATAATATTCTGAAAAAAAGTTACTCGCTTTGGTATTGACTTTTCGGTTGAAAATAATTTGTTTAACCGAGGCGTAGTTTGGTGTGATATTGTAGTGCACAGTAGTAGCACTAGCCACACTGCAGTTTCGTTGACCTTTTCTTGCAGCTCTTTATTATGTTGTCGCACAGGAAAGCTGCTGCCTGAAGCCTGGAATCTAGAGTTGTTTAGTTATTTTTTTTTCTTTTTGCATCTATTACTCCAAGATAGCTGGAGTATTGTTTTAAGTAAGAAAATAGAAACATCATTTTTTTGACAATAAATTCAAGTACATATTACATTACAAAACGAATGCACATACTTGAATTTTTTGTCTGTCCCTTTAAGGTATGTCATGTACAAGCAACAAGTTGAAATGCTTTGCAATACTAACAATTATTATTAGTATACCTATTATTGAATGAATCTATCGATAACATTAGCTGCTTTTATATGTAAACTTTTTTGTGGGATTCTTTTTCCAAATTTGAAACTTTTTCAAAATGCTCTGTAATAACTAATTTTGTTAATCGTGATCATTTCTTCCAAATCTGTGAAGTAAATATGTTTTAGTATGCTTTCTATTGTTGCATATTTTCTTTATTTTTGTATTTCTAAGAACCAACTTATAATTGTTAATCCCTAAAAGTCCAAGGCCCCCAGCAGAAGTGATGTGCTTTTGGTGTTACGACATACGATGTGTCAAACAAGTGCTACATTGGTTTACTTGTAAATGATAGTGTTTTTACTGTTTTGTCAAATATATTTACTCTTGAACAGTTGTTTATTGGATCTTAGAAAACTCTATCATTTACACTGTGTATTGACATATTGTAAGGTGTGTATTTATTGTGAACCTGTTATGCATGTGAACTTTTGCATGTAGTACTATATAATCATAACAAATGCATGGGTGGAATGACATTCGTAACTGTTGTAAGTATAAACAATTGTTCTGAACTGCATATTTCCAAAATTTCTGATTTTACGTATTTATGTGTAGTATTCAATTTTCTTTAGTTTCACGATTTTTGATACACAAGGTGTCACAAAACTGCTTCACTCTATTTATTAGAAAATATTAGTACATATATGTAGGAGCTCTAACATTTTATAATTTATTGCTTAACTATGACGTCTCCATTTAGTATAAGTTAGTAAATAAAATTTAGTTTTAGCTAACAATATGTGCATTTGAATACTCTTCTTAACACAATTACACATTTTTTTGTAGCAGAAATAGATACACTCAGCTATTTTTTTTAACAAATTGAGGTTAGTTACTAACAGTTTATCGGTTTATGCTTCATTTGCATGGCTTAATGAATATTTCTCAGCAAGGCAGTCATTAGCCACAGCTGCCATAATTTCTTGCAGTGCTTTGTTACATCTAATGCGTCTTGTACTCTTTGGAATCAATGTAATTATAACGTAATTAAGAATGTATAGTTTATTCATTTATATGATACTTGTAAAGTTCAGAACAATTGTAGTCAGCATTATAAATAAATGTTATTTTAATAGTACATTCTTATATCTAGGTTGATTTCTATGGCATATGGACAAATTGGTATGATTCAAGCTGCAGCCGGTTTCTTCGCCTACTTTGTCATTATGGCTGAAAATGGATTCTTACCTCCCGATTTATTTGGCATCAGAAAACAATGGGATTCAAAGGCTGTTAATGATCTTACTGATTCTTATGGCCAAGAATGGGTATGTATTTTTATTTTTTGTAATTTGGCTAATAAGGTAACTGAATAGAATTTAATATTAATATGATTTGTTCCGTCTTTTTCAAAAGTCTACTTGATTATAATTTGTTATTCACTGTATATTTTATTTGTCTTCTTTGATATTCAATTTTAATAAATTTCAGTAATGAGAATAGAAGTTTTTAATAATCTCTAATTAACTAAGCACTAATTTCAATTTAACAGAAAATAATTGCAAATTTTGATGCTACAATAACTTTGTTATTTACTTAGTTATTCCTTTTGTGGAAGTATTTTTTACATTTTACTGATATTATTTTATTAAGGAAAAGAAAAAAAAGTTTGTTACAACACTGAAAGTTAAGGAAAATTCATTATCAACTGCAGCTTTAAATTTACTATCGTGACATAATACTTTTGCTCAAGTGTGCACATAGTAAAAAAAACTTTTTGTGTATATTACTATGAAAAATTTCTTACAGTATTGCTTAATTTATTACAGACATACAGGGACAGAAAAACATTAGAATATACATGTCACACTGCCTTCTTTGTATCAATCGTTATTGTACAATGGGCTGATTTAATCATCTGCAAAACTAGACGAAATTCAATTTTACATCAAGGCATGCGCAATTGGGCATTAAACTTTGGATTGGTATTTGAAACCGCTTTGGCTGCATTCCTTTCATATACTCCAGGAATGGACAAGGGATTGAGGATGTTCCCGCTTAAGTAAGAGACTTTGTTTACGTATAAATTAAGTAGGCGTTATTTTACAATTTTAGATTTTTATGGTGGTTACCAGCACTTCCTTTCTCTCTCGCTATATTCGTGTATGACGAGATAAGAAGATTTTATTTGCGACGTAATCCTGGTGGATGGTTAGAACAAGAAACTTATTATTAAAATGTGAATGGTGCGCACTGCCATTCATTGGCCACTACGTGGTCACGCGCAGTTCACATTAGTTGTTTCGATAGGAAAGATTTCGTTCTATAAAAAAAAATGCGTGCACTATGTTGCACATTTGGCTGCTTTACTACGTTCTTTAAGCATATATGATTCAATAAGGCACAATCTAAAGGTAAAACGATATCATTCTCTATCGATACGTTGTATAAATCCTGTTGCTAATTCTAGTAAATTTGCTGCTTACGCAGTTTTAATATAAGTATAGACATGCATGCAACCATGTATTGGCTTTCGTTTGTATACATGTTGTTCCATTGTTGAAGAGTCCCTTCATTTATCCACGACAGTACATGGTTACTTGCATACATTAGCCATAATTTAATTACCCTTGGGACAGTCTGAATCTCAAGCAACACACTGTCTAGTGGTCGCAATAGTGTTTTCATACATTCCAGTTGAAAACAGTTGCCTTAGTGCTGTCAGTCTGTTCAGTCCGTTGTTACGAGCCCGATCGGTCGTCGCACTGTTCATTGTTGCGCTCGCGGCCGCCCGGGCTCTCTGCCTCTTTAGATAGTGTCAATCAATGTGAATGAAAGATGTAGTATTATTTAGGCTTCAACACTTAGGTTAGCTAGAGTTGTAACTGTGTTGTTATATCGTGTTAAGTGTAATACAGATCGTGCTCAAATACACATTTCTAATCACCGTTATTATTATTTAACATTTCATTATTACATTTTTTTTTGTATATAGTTTCGTACTATATTACTATGCATGCGATGGCAGTGATGTGGATAATAATAATAAGAACGAGGGGGGGTATTTTCAATTTGGTTTGTTGTATGTCTATGTCTCACTTTCAGAGGTCTGCTTTTGTAGAACACTATTTTCTTATATCCCAAAACCGTCGTGCATTGGTCCGAGACCACAATATTGTTATTGTAAATATTTTTAAGTAATCACTATTATGTTTGCTTGGTTTTTCACATTCATGTTTAGTATGTAATGAAGCTGTATAAATTTGGGTTTTAATAAAATGGATGATAATAGTATTTACACATTTGTGTTCTTACGCTTTTATCAATTTTTATTTATCAAGTGAGAATGAACTTAGTTTACAGCAAGTTTGATATATGGATTATTTACTAAACTGAAACAATATCCAGGTCAAATATTTAACTGGATTGTTATAAATATACACATACACATAGTGTAATGGTACTTAGAGATAGTGCGCGCAGGCGTGAGTGCGGGAAAATAGAAGAGAGGGACAGTGGGTACCAGGCAGCGGTAGTAGATAGGGAGAATTGGAGGAAGAGGAAGCTTAAGTGAGAGTGTTTTTGGGTGAAGAAGATATTGTGCCGGCCTGAGCGCGTCGCCTTTCTTTGTGAATATTACGGAGAGACATTTACCGCGGAATCGGACGTCCTGTTTAGATTGTATGTTTTCTTGGTTACTTATTTGTTACTTATATGTTTGATTTGATTGATAGTTGATAATAAACCATTTGATATACAGTATCTCTGTGTGCAGACCTCACAAGTCCGTGAGAGATTGGTCTTTTTGCTAATTTGGCATAAAGAGTAAATAACAAAAAGAAATTACATAACAAAGTGGCGCCCAACGTTCGGCTCGAGTATAGTTTGCATACAGAGGTATTAGTAAACTGTTAAGTAAGATGTAAGAAATAAGTTTGGATAAGACAAAGAAAAAAGAATTTGTAATAATTCAGAACATTATTTCATTGAAAAAATTCGTGGAAAAATAGCTTTCTGTGCATGTATTGAAAAAGCAGGGTTATTTAATTGAATGTTAAAATTTTATAAATCGCGTGTCATTGAAAAAAAGTTGACCTTGAGTCATTAAACTGCTTTATGTTTGTAACACAATATGCTTCATCAGTAAATTTCTTATCTATGAGTAAATAGGTGTTTTCTTTTTGCACCGCCACAGGGTTAGGTAAAGTTACAATCATCACGTGATTAAAGTGCCTTGTGTCATGTAGACATTTCTGCCTCAGGTTAATATAAAACTTAAATAAAGCTTTTAAAACGAATAGGGTTATTGAGAACTGAGTCAAATTATTTTTATAAAACGAATGGTGTGTATTGACAGAGGTGATTTAAGTGTACCACAAAATGCAAAAAGAAAACACCTCTTGTATGATGCGAAATTGAATGAAGTCAGGTTTACACTGGAAATTTTATTTAAATTGCATGTGTTTGAATGCGTAATTACATTGGACGACGTTAAATTTAAAGTTTTTTGGTTCCATAATTATTGATGTTATTGCGTACCGGTAAGGTAAAACCAGCGAGAGAATTAAAACCAAAAATGGAGGAAGAAAAGGTAAATAAGAGTGAAGGGGATGAAAATGGGAGTTCAGATTCTCTGGATTTGTCCACTATTTTAAAAGCAATAAATGCAAATAATGCTAACCTAGCAAGTAAACTAGACGAAACAAAAAACGATATTTTGGGTATTATTGACATGAACAATAGTAAACAAAACATGAAAATTGATCAGCTTGAATTGAAAACACAAACTTTTTTTCAATCCCGGGTTATTCCTTTGGAAAAGAAAATGGGAATTTGCGAAGAGTCAGTTAGTGACATGAATAAAGACATTGGAAATTTAGGGCGAAGAGTGAGTTTAATTGATGACGATCTTAAAGAGACGGCACTAAATGTACAGGCCTTGGAGTCAAAAGTCAATAACATTCAAATTAATCCCATGGTTTTAGGCGGGAAGGTTCCCCTTGTCGTTCAACAAGCTGAGGAAAAACCCAAATTTGATCCATTTAAACGCACATTGCATCCAGTTAAATTTTTAAAAAAATTGGAAAGGTATTTACAAAGAATCGGCGCGGTAAATGACATAGAGGTAGCAATCGAAACTCTTGAAGGTGATGCTCGCATATGGGCAGCCCGTTATGAACAAAAATGGCAAAGTTTTGAAGAATTTAAGCGTGATTTTATCCATTATTTCTGGTCCCAGGAGCAGCAAGAAAAAATAAGAGCGTCCGTATATGAACCGAGACAATTTAACCGAAGAAATGGCAACTTTTCGCATCATGTCTGGTATTGGGTAGATAAAGCACAGCATCTGGAGCCCCCAGTTCCCGAAAAAATTCTAGTAAGCGCAATCTGCAAACATTTTCCATATGAAATTGAGACGGCCTTAATAGCAGCCCGAGTGACGACCATTGATGAACTTCTAGAGGTTCTCAGCGGACTAGAGAGTAGAGATGAGAACCGACCACAGAGACAAGGAGAAAATTCTGGAAGAAGAGATGAAGGAAGACGACTAGATAATAGAAACAATGTGGAAACAAGAAGAGATAATTGGAGAAGACCGGAAAACCGAGATCAAGAAGAACAAAGGAGAGAAAACTACAGAGTAAATTATGTTGAAGGATATAACCGCGGAGCACCGGATCGTGGATGCAGAAGGGGACGCGGGAATTATAGGACGGTATCACCGAATCCGGGGAGTGAGGAGGAAGAAGAGAGGTCGGAAAACTAGTAGTCCCTAGGCAACAAGCTCCAATTGCCGCGAGAACAGGGACACAGGAGCAAATTAATCATGTAAATTTTATTAAGTTTTATTTTCAATCGGTCAGGATGAAGGTAAATAATACGGACACCGTACAAACTTCAGAGGAGGAAGAGCCAGTAGTAAATTATGTACCACAAATCTTGAGCAGAATGGAAGGCATCGAACAGCCTCTGTTACTCGATACTGGAAGTTCGGTAAATGTAATGTCCTCTAGTCTATTTGAAGAAATTCTGGGAAGAAACCCCAAGATATCGATTTTACCTGCTGTGGGGCTATCAATACAAGGAGTCACAGGGAGGATCAGTAAAGTAAAGAAACAGGCCTTAATTCCAGTAGAAATTGGGGAAACAATTCACCAGATTGTATTTTTAATTGTCGACAACTTACACATTCCAGGTATACTAGGAATGGAATGGATGTCCGCAAAGAAAGCCAAAATTAATTTACAAAAGGAACAATTCGAATTTAGCTTAGAAGAAAAGGAAATTGTAGTACCATTCATGAAAAAGCAAGAAGAGATCAATAAATCGTTGGAATTGACATTAGCAGAAGGTACCGAAATACCAATAGAGGTACAAAACTTTAAGTGCCCCATTTGCCCAGCGAGATTACCAATTAAGTCAGTGTTTGACAACCACATAAGTCGGCATGATACAAAGGAAGTTAATATTATCAACATCGACACTTCACTGGCTGAAAGAATAATCGAGAAGCATGAAGAAGCCTTCTCGGATACACCAGGCAGGTGCAGGAAATACGAATGCAAATTGAACATGGGAGACACCACACCATTTGTGCAGAAATCTTACCCGATACCATATTCAAGAAAAGAAGCAGTCGAAAAAGAGATTCAAAGAATGATTAATTGGGGGGTTATTGAAAGGTCCGATTCACCGTGCTCTAATCCCATAGTCCTTGCTACAATAAACGATGGTCCCATTCGATTATGTCTCGATGCTAGACGGTTGAATAAATCTATAATCCCAGATCGCGAATCTCCTCCGGTTATAAAAGAATTATTACGAAAATTCCATGGAGTAAAATATTTTTCCTACGTATTGAATTACCCTGAAACAGATCAATACAGAGGTACACAAAATGTGGTGATGTGGTCAGATGAAATATTGCCTAGAGTTAAAATGAAAATTCTGTTGAAAATTAGCGTTAAGTTAAAAAATGTAAATATGTTTGTTGTTTTAAGTTCTATGTAGAAAAGTTTACTTATAATTTCCATGTAATCAATTATGCTTAAACTTTTGGGGGGTAACTGTAATGGTACTTAGAGATAGTGCGCGCAGGCGTGAGTGCGGGAAAATAGAAGAGAGGGACAGTGGGTACCAGGCAGCGGTAGTAGATAGGGAGAATTGGAGGAAGAGGAAGCTTAAGTGAGAGTGTTTTTGGGTGAAGAAGATATTGTGCCGGCCTGAGCGCGTCGCCTTTCTTTGTGAATATTACGGAGAGACATTTACCGCGGAATCGGACGTCCTGTTTAGATTGTATGTTTTCTTGGTTACTTATTTGTTACTTATATGTTTGATTTGATTGATAGTTGATAATAAACCATTTGATATACAGTATCTCTGTGTGCAGACCTCACAAGTCCGTGAGAGATTGGTCTTTTTGCTAATTTGGCATAAAGAGTAAATAACAAAAAGAAATTACATAACAATAGATTTAAATACGAATACCAATGTATACAAGATCTATAATCTACTTTTAGACTAAAAGATCAAAATTGGTACATGGATTGCCAACTTAAAACAGGTTTTTTTTTTCAAATGAAAAGATTTTGGCATTTCTTTGCCTTTATTCTATGTAATGTGTAGCTAAATTTCCAGTTACAAAAAGTGTAAGGAACTCAATTTTTATAACGCATAATACTGTCTCTATCCAAGAAAAAAAACCTGGCTTTAATGAATATCTGGTAACAAGTATAAGAATGTGAATGAAAACTAATAATCTACTATTATTTCTTTATAGCAATTTGTGAACCATACGCTCTAGTTTAACATTATGTGTTGAACAGCGAAGCAGAGAAAATATTTAAACGAATAATTAATTTTATATAGACTATATTGAGTCGTCGCAAAGTAAATTTCATAAAATCAAATAAAAGTAAACCTCTTAAAAATACAAAAACAATTACTCAGAATTTGTTACTATTTTGCATTTGGAAATGTTCTATGTTTGTAGACTGTCTTTGTTTTGCAGTTATTTCTCATTTACACTGATGGAATACTTGTAAAAATGACGTATTCCACAAGAAGAGTTCACATTATCAATCGCAAAGTGCTTCATTAAAGCAGCAAAAACACCACTACACATTAGTCAACAACTTGTATCGTTAGTTTATTTTTGAGGAATAGCCATAAATACAGTACAGACTTTTACCCTATTTTATGACATGTATCCAAGTGCAATATTTGTCGATCACCCCTCTCGAGTTAATCAGGATTTAGCAGAGGCTTACTTTTTAATATTGATAAAATGAGGTAAATTTACTCTGAGCAATCTGTGTGGATTTGGTTTATGTGCTATATTGAAAGGAAAGTGGTCGATTGACTTCACTTATAGCTTCTATACACTTTTTTGCAGCAGGTTTGTTTTTATTATTTTGAATAAACAGGTAAATATGCGAAGTTTTCCATAATTCCGTAATGAAGTAATTGTGTTATTCTACAATATTAATAACACAACAATGGCTCAAGATAAATACAACATATGATATATTTTTGAAATAAAAAAAAAAAAAGATCTTCAAGAATGTAATAATATACAGGGTGTTACATTAAAAAATACATCATAATTTTTGTTTTACCCTGTAAACGGCGAGTAACTGAACTATTGATAGCATCAACTTTATTTTTCTATATTGTCGCAACCAATGAAACACCCTGTATTCGATAGTATTTTATTTATTTAAGAATTCAACGATGATTAAAATGCTTATTTTTTCCTCTTCTTGGAAATGTAAAATTTCATGTTTTTTATTTAAAATAGAATCGAAAATAGACATTGATAAAAGTCAAGGTTGGCAGTGGAAAATTGATGTTCTCAGAGAAACTTTTGAATTAATTAGTTTTGAGTGCGAAGTATTAATAATTAATAGAATATTCAACAAACTTCGTTACTGGAATCAATATTCTGTCCGTGCGTTGCAAGAGATGCGTATTGTCTACAACCGAGTTAAGATATGGATCTTATGTGAAATTTTATGCTGATTCAAGATCCGGTCCCAATTTTTCGATATCTCAAATACTTTTCGAAATATTCGACTTTAAAGTCGAAATTTCGAAATTATCAAATTTTATCTTTTTGATAAGGCCAGATTTTTTTAATACTTTCGTTACTTCGGTATTCGAAGTTCGTTTTGTAATCCAGGGATTTCAACTAGTTGATTGTTGAAAAATAAATATGGAAATTCATTTAAGTTCTGTTTTTATATCTTATTAATTATTATATATATTTTAACATTTTAACCTCCTCTGACCTGGGAGTCAAACCTATTGACCTCCCAATCGGTATAGGTTTCCTTGCGACTCAGTTTGGTCATAAATCGAGGACAAATTTAGTCCGATATTTCTAATTATATACATACGAAGCGTGTTTGTCCGTATGTTACAAATTTTCTTTGAATTTTGATGTCTTGACTTTGTGTTCTTTGTGAGAAAGATAAAATTTTTTGATATTTTGCCACAGACAAATCGCTTTGGTTGGTCAAAATGGCCGCCGAAGACTGGAATTTAAGGAGTTCATGGTGGTTATACCGAGCAGTGGCTGCGGAACCGGGGGGGACGATGTCCCCCCCCAATATACACAATGCGATTTTGTCCCCTCCACGATTTTTTGTTTGCTTTAAGAAAACTTGCGGTTACAATGTTATAAATTTGGAAATTATTGAGGGAAATCAGTGTTAATAGAATGGATACGTACATTCACTTCCACAACACTCAGAAAATACGAGCTATATAAGTATCTTAAACAATCCGTGAACTTTAGATCTGATGTAGATAATCTACATGTCATTTACGCCAATCTACTTGCCATGCATAACTCGACCAACTCTAATTAGCTACCAACAGTTTTTTACAATTATAACGTGTTTGTTTCCTATCATTTTTTATTGTTACTAATTAATTCTTAACTAATTAATTTACATTCCTCCACCTTGAAACTTACTATCTAACTTTATACACCACATGGTGAACGACCCTATCTTGTTTACAACTTTACGTTGTTGTTATCAACTTCCACCGTGTGTAGGTTGATAACCACATACATACCGCCATTAAAACGTTATTGTTCGTCTACCTGTTGGACGTTACTCATCTTTTCTTGAATTTTATTATGAAATCCTTATTTAATTACGTTCATTTGAAGTTTCTATGGTACTACTTAATTAACAACTAGTTTTATAGTAAGTAAATTTTGTAAAAATTGATTTTTCACTGTAATTGTCATTGTTCTAATTTTTAGTTCCTGATGAAGCTAATATTTGATTAGCGAAATATTGAATAATAAAAAAACATTGTTAATACACGTTTTATGGTCTACACCCAATAACCCGTTTTTATCACTTAGGTAATAATAATAATAATATATTACAACGCCTCCTCCTCCTTGGTTCCTTGGCTAAAGAAATGTTTGAACAACTATGGCCATTAACAGCCCCAGCGGTATTGTAGATATTTTATGATGCAAATACCCGAGAGCTACAATAATAATTGCCGTGAGCCACACGAGCTACGGGTTGGGCATCCCTGCTGTATAGTATAGGCACAGTACTGTGGTATAAATACGTACAGACAGACTTATAGCATAGATGCTAATGGCTGGGACTGCATTATGCAATTCATTAAAAATGCATGTTGAGTATATTTTCATTCTCTTTCGTGGATATTGCAAAATATTTTGAATCCATCATTGCTCTTAGTCTTAGTATCTTCCCAAGGTTTTAATTTTTCTTAGTTTTGTTTTTTAACTCTGTAAAATTATTTGAGGTACCTACCTATGGTCGATCGAGAAAACATTCAAAGAGTTTGTGAAGACAATTTCTATGGTGCAAGCAAACAAAAACAATCCGAATCGATTGATGCTGGTAATGGTAGGGTAGGTATAAGCACTGAAATATAAGCAACCTGGAACGCTTACGCTTAACTTACAGCCGAGCCGACAGAAAGGGAATTACTGTAGGGTCATTGGGTCTCTGTCTTGCTGATTATGTTATTGTATCGTATAAGTAATTTTCCGACAAACGCGAAACTCGTAAAACAATCAAAATGCTTCAACAGCTTAACTGTGAATGAGTACAACAAGGACAAAATGACCCTTCGTTATTGCTATCGCACGCTCGGTTTATTTCCTACAGGTTAAATGCACCGTGCGCGTTCCAGGTTGCTTATATTTCAGTGGGTATAAGTAGGTATACATAGTAGGTAAGGTATTATGCAATTATGATGATCTTATCAAATAATACGCAAACATTTTTTTCTTTATAAAATAAATAAATAAGTATGCTAATCGTACTTAAAACTGATTCACGAAAACTAGTTGTACCAAAGAGTGATTAAATCTTGAAAATTTTTGATGGTGACAAGCACAACTAAATCCTACCATTTCATTTTTTATAGATTAATTATTCACAATTAACATTTCCTTAATAAAACATAGAATGTATAAACCCCTAAAGGTATATAAATTCCACGCATTTTACCAAAGTAGGGCGAATGCATTCATAAAATATAAACAGCTTTCATCTAACTCACTAATTGAAAAATGGAAATATTTTCTATCAGATGGCGCCAATGTACTCACGCATTTTCATGTTTCAACGGCCATTTAAAAATTGCAACAATAAACTTTTAGTGACGTGTGTTAGTGTTTATATCGTATTTATTTGAAATTAAGTGCAATAAGTATTATTTAAGTCATAATGCATCCAAGTAGAAGGCGAAAAAAGCGTCCGAATTACGGAATTCGAACGGTGGAAGTGTTGCGAGGACCCAATGGCTTTGGTTTTACCATTTCTGGTCAACAGCCTTGTATTTTATCTTGTATTGTTTCCAATTCACCTGCAGATCAAGCTGGACTTCGTGCTGGCGATTTTTTAATATCTGTAAATGGTATGTCCGTCTCAAAGAGTACACATGACTCTGTCGTTAATCTCATCGGAAATAGTATTGGGCCTATCAAAATGACAATAGCCGAAAATTATTATTCAGATAGTAGCGACGAAGACATGGATTTGGGGAGAATGGTGAGTAATCGGAAACCAAAACACCTGCATCGTCCTCGCACACAACGACAATATAAGCACGAAGCCAGTGGTAGTGCTAGCAATCGTTTAGGGTTTAACAGTCCAACGAAGAAAGTAATGAGGATACAAAACGTTGGAAGCAAAAATGACAAAAACGAAGAAAGTCCTATACAAAATTCTGTTTTAGTTGAAAATGAGGGAGGCCCTATTGAATACAAAGCTCTTGTTGGTTATTTGGGAACTATAGAAATGCCAAAACAACTACTTCCAAATGCACGTTTACAAACAGTTTGTAGTTGCATAAGAAAGTTGAGACAAGAAAAAAGGACTCCCACAACTGTCTTAATGACAGTTTTACCAACTTGTTTAACTTTAAAGAATGCGTCAAACCAAATATTAGCGATATATCCAACAACACGAGTTGTATATATAAGTTCTTCTATTGATAAAGACTTAAGATACTTTGGATTAGTTACAAGTGCCACATGTGATAATCGACTTGTTGATAATACACAATCACGGTAGGTATTTTCTTTACTTGATAAGTATACTGTGAACATGTAATTATTCAATGTACCTTATTCAATTCTTGACCGAAGCGAGTAATATGATTGAGTTATCAACAATGATGAATAAATTAACATAAATTTTTGTGCCAAAGACGTAAACCACCACCAATTATTCGTGCTCATTATATTAAAAATGTACAATATTAATTTCACTAAACTTTCATTACCTACATTCACTCAACATTAATATAGTTCGGCCAATGGATCTTTACCGATATATGTTCACATACAACGACGTGCGTATCTGTCATTCGCCTACTTCATTACTAAAAACAAACAAGGACAAACTGACTGAGATTTGCAGTTTGTCTTTGTTTATTTTTAGTAATAAAGTAGTCGAATGACAGATACGCACGTCGTTGTATGTGAACATATAGATCGGTAAAGATCCATTGGCCGAACTATAGTTATTTGTACAACTAGAGAAGAAAGTTACGGTTTTTTCAACTCGAGCTCAAAGTCAATTGAACAAAAGTTGAAAAAACAATTTACACAAAATTTTATTAAAAATTTTGCAAAAACATCAAAAAAATATCCACAAAATTTACATTTATAACATTACTTAAGTTGTAATGTTTTTCTGCAATGGATAAGTGGTGTTGACAGTCAGGAGGAGAAAAATTTAACTTTCTACACTCATTTTATTAAAGGAACAGTTATTTGTCCAGAAGAAGAAAGTTATGCTTTTTTCAACTCGAACTCAAAGTTTGACACTTGAACGTAACGAGTGTTCACATTAAGTTCATTCATTTGTTTTCCTGCAATAGATAAATGGTGTTGGCAATACTGTTTACACTTTCATCACAAGTGAGGAAAATGCAAGTTTACACTTTCCTCACTCATTTTACAAAAGAAAATACTATTTTCTAAGGCAGTTTTAGAAAAATAAATAAACCACTAAATTTACACATAGGTACGACATTAATCTCACAATTTTTACTTCAATGATTAGCGATCGATTGCCTGTTGCATATACAGAATGTCTTGGATTAGGTACTTAATGCTTTGTTTGTACTTATATGTTTATGGACGATTTGGATAGCAGAATCTGCAATAATTAAGTGTGTCCATTTAGTAACGAATAGTTCATTTATATTACAAGTAATCTTCCACCGATCGTCCTTGTGAAATAGGTACCTAACACTATCTGTGCCATAACGTCCCAGAGGAAATTTTGAATGTTTTGAAAATTACTTTCCTTTATTTTAATAGTAGAAATAAATGCTTTTTTAGAAAGTTCACATTTCTTGTATTCGTAAAATGGAATGAATATTAACAAACTTCAAACAAATTTTACCAAAAATGTTCTAAAAAATCTCTATAAGGGAGAACCCTAGGTACAATAAACCTTCCTCTACCAATTGACACCTTTTTTGTGTTTATGCAACAATGTTTTCTTTAAATTATATGTATAGATTGAAACCCATGCAATCAATTTCAATTTCAACCAGTGATGGACTATTAAGCTGGATTTATAGTGTCGGTATTGGTAAGAAGTAAGCGTTAAGGAAATGAACTTAAGGAATAACCTGTATATCATTCATAGTAGAAATAAGCGGTAAGCAGCAAGAAATAAGAAATTCGTTCAATTTTATTTCTTACTGTTACCGTTACCGGATCGGGAATATTTATATACAGATGTGAGCTTACGAGCTAAGAAAAGACAACTGACATCAATACAAATCAGGTGTCAAAGAAATATTTGAGTGAAATATGTATACTGGGTTATTCAAAAAGAAAGAACAGATTTCAAACATTTATTTCTTCCAAAGTACAAGATAGAAACTTGATTCCAACGTTATTGATCTCCATCGGGCCACATAAATCTGCTTGAATTAATTGCAAAACGTCAGAGGCTCTTGTACCTTTATTTGTGAACGGTAATTTTGCCTGCTTGCCCTCGCAACACATAATAAAACTTTGTTTGTCACCCGCTTGTCCTTCTATCTACCAAACCAGTCTTCATTTTATTGAGGTCTTTGTAGTTTATTTGACCAAATCTGTGGTGCCAAAATTTTTCTGAATTCTGTTGCGATGCCAACAAACATTGTTCTCAATCAGATCTAATCTCTTCTAGTCTAGACCTTCAAGTATTGAATAATTTTCGACCCCAAAAACCGAATCATTATAGTTCCCTTTTCCGGGCTGGCGGACGCAGTAAGCGTTCCAGTATAATTAGAGCTCAGTGTTTCTGTCATATTGAGGAGTAATTTGAGGGTTTAAATTTAAGTAACAACAAATTAGACAAAACTAAGAAATTTTAAGGCATAAGTAAGTCAAAACAAGACTAGACATGTTTACTTACTTATTTTGAAATTACCTAATTCATTTGAACAAATTATCTATTTAATTTTAATAACATATAGGTAAATATGTTAATTCTTTGGTATTTAGTAAGGACAATGTGGAGAAAATATATCATAATTTAACTATCATAGGCAATGGACACAGCAAACAAAATAAAATACTACATACATCATAATTATAATTCCATAAGCCAAAAATCGGTTGTAAAGTGGAACACACAAAATAGTAAAACTAAATTGTAGTAGTTGTGCTCTTTCATGATAACACCAATGCTGATTATGTTACTGGTAAATTCCATTACTATTTATATGTACCTCATCTATACTATGTACTTTTAAAAAAAAGTTGCAGTGCAGAATTGCTGTCTATTTTGCTAATCTACAGTTAGGTACCTATCCAATAACGTTTACAGAAGCATAAACCTACAGAGCCACCAACATAATTTAAAATATTGTACCTGCTTCATTAGGATAAATCTAGTATTGCTGTATAGTATATCCCTTGGCTTAGAATAACCATAAAGTAGATAATATTTTCTTAAATAAAAAGTAAAAAAAGGATCTCAATTGTTATTAAAGTTTAGAGATAGACAAAAACAAATGCTTTCTGACTAATGATAGGAACCCTATTATATGAAGTGATAAATGTTGAAGGTCATCAGATGTAAATGATAGGTTCATTTTGTTATGTAATAAATAATTAATGAATTAAATTGCACATAGAGTGCATGAAATCACTTTCTAACCTTTGCCTTTGAACAATTGGTGTCTTTCGAGGTACCTACTCATCTATTTAAATATGAATTACCTCCATTTTTCCAAATGCAATTCATTCTTATAACATTTTTCAAAATGTTCTCACATGACTATTTATACTTTTCGATATGAATATCACTTACAACAGACTACTATGTTGTTCTTATTAATACACCCATTTATAAATATATGTTAACCTCCAACATAAAATCTGTGTTCCTTCTATACCGTAAACAATCAAAAATGGCTCTAATAAACTGCAGTCTGTTGACATGAAATTTGAACTCTGCAGACGAATTAAACAAAAACACAACACCATTTGTTTTTTGCGACATTCGTATGTGCAAAGTCATATTTAATGAAAAGTTTACTAAAAATTTAACTTATTTAATCTAACCACACTTCTAACATAGCACTACTAGGGCAACTACTAGGCAAAACATCAAATTACCTTTTTAAAGAAGGGGATCCTATCAATCGAACATAAAATTTGGCCATAACATTCCAACAAAAATACTATATGATACATTGAAAATGGTCTACTTTATAAAAAATTTATAAGCAAGCCAAATTTATTTTGTCTTCATAAACTGTCCGCAAACATCCTCCCATTGCATTGCAAGTGTTTAACAATATTTGTCAACATTGCGATATACATTCCGATCACTTAATAAAGCAGCTTGACAGTGTGGTAGAAATATAGTTATCGGAGATTTGTTATTGCTTGAATGTTTGTCTTATTGTTTTTGATATCGATTCACATTAAGTTAATTTTTATCTGTAAATGAATTTTAATCTGTACATCTATAAATATTATTATTATCATTGCTGGTATGCTATAAATAAATTAATGTAAATTTTGAAATAGGTTCTTTTAAAAATTCTTTTTCTACAGAAAAAACCTTGTTTTCCATAAATATATTACCTAGGTGTAGGTATATAAATTTAATGTGGTTTATTTTTTCCAGAAATAATCAATACTCCAATATTGATGATAAATGGGATCCTAAATTGTATGAAAAACCATGCAAAAACAATAGTGAAGATAAACTAGAATTGGAAATATCAAATAGTTGTCATGTTTTCATGACTGATCCTAAAATGATTGAACATAAACTGCATTTAGAAAAGGCCGAACACTTCAATATAACTTGTACGCCCGATGTAGTTATGGGTAATTGTTTAGAGTTTCCTAAAAATGCGTGTTACATTGTGAGTTTAGTACAAAATATGTATAAATTACAAGACTCCACGAACAGGACAGGTGGAAGAAATGATGATCTGTTACCAATTTTGGCAAATTCTCCTCAACCAAGTGCTTCTAGTAATTCTGATTCTGGAATTGGATTTCGCGATGATTGTGGTAATATAAGTGACAGAATATTAGTGGTGGAATTCCCAGCTCAGAAACATTTACCTATTGTGACATCAACTTGTGTGCGACCATCAGGGATTGATGCATCAAGCCTTCTACTAGATGACATAGATAAACCACTGGAAGATAATAATGGCATGTCTGGATATACGGCGTGCTCCCACTTAAATAACATTAGATGCAAAAATGGTGATTTTAAATGTCCGAAAAGTATTAATGCGACTATCTGTTTAGAAGATAAAGAAAATAATCCGAGCAATTTAAACAATATTCGTGCATATAAAGAGTGTACTAAAAACTGTGTAGGAAAAGTAGAAAACATGTCAAAATGTAATGAAGTGGAATATTATAAAAGTCGTCTCACCGTTCGTGCAATGCCCGATCCTAAGAAGCTACAATCAAATTATGAGGAATGTTGTCGAAATGGAGATATCGATAGTGGCCAAATTTTCAGAGAACGCCCTATAGATGTTCCTTCAAATTCATCATGCACAAAATCCTACGAATCTGTTTCAATTAATTCGTTTCCCGAAGATGCTAGTTCTGTGGATAATG